>PVHP010015665.1:0-10083 GCA_004024765.1 Zapus hudsonius | reverse complement strand
TGTCCCAACTTCCTCCACCATATCCATAAAGCAGGACGAGGAAAACCAGGAAGACCAGGGAGCTGTTTCATGGAAGTTGTGCCCCCATGAGGAGTTTGAAGCCATGAGTTGGAGACCCAGATCTACCATGTGCTGGCTGGGAGATTTGGAACATGTGCTCAGACTCTGTGAGTCTTAGTTACTCATCCAGCAAAGGGACAAACATCTGGCCAGAAGCAGCTTATGGGAGGAAAGGGCTTATTTCAGGCTCGCAGAATCCAGGGAACATTCTAGTGTAGAGGGGCTTTAATGAAAATATTTGACTGCAAAGGTGGTTCCCCCCCCAATCCAGGCCTCTTCTGGGAACAAGGAACTAAAACTGACTCATCTCTGATAAATGTAGGATGGACGGACAGAAGGGCGCTGTCCACGTGTTAAACATGCTCTAAAGATAAGATGTTTGTTAAAGATTAAATGCCCCGAATGTATTGGAAACTTCATTCTGGTAGAGATTAGGCTCCTGACGTGTATACGTGACCCACGGGATGTAGTCAGAAGGTCTCAGGCCAAAGAATACCATTAGACAGGTAATAAGTGACCAGTCAGGATATATAGGTTTATGACTCAAAATTCACAGGTGAAGCATTCGGGAACCAATCGCTTTAGAGCACCCCAACCCCTATGCACTGGCCAATCACCCGGGAAGAATGTGTTCCAGCCACTAGCTGCACAAATCATTTTAAAAGAAGATTTTATGAATTTCCCGCCATGTGCTGTGATTTGCCATGATGAAAACCCACTGGCTCAAACTGTATATATGTTGGAAGAAATTTGCAACCAGGGTGCATGACTCCCGCTACACTGGGCAGATCATGTACCTCAGCTAGCTGAAAATAAACCTTGCTGTGACTCACATTATCACGTGTGTCCTCTGTCCTGAGGGGTGGTTGGCCACGGACCACAACACTAGCATGATGGAAGGTGGCTCATTTCAGCATCATCCCCAGCGGAGAGAAAACTACCAGTGCAGCAAACATGAGCAACTGAGCTCAAGCTGGCTCTCTGCACACCTAGGCTTGGACTTAAGACCAGCTAGAGACTAAGTAGAAAGCTTAATATTAATCATAAATCCCTCAAGTTATGGGAGATATACATTTGCATTCAAACCATCATGGCAGGGTAGGGGGATAATAATATCTACGCGACCAGGCTTGGGGAAGAAAATGATGAAATAACATTTCAAAAGCCATTTGAAGTTCTTGAATATTGCCTAGTAGAGCTAACATGTTTGTGTGAGAGTCCTTTGTCACAGCAAAGAAAAAGACAGCATCACACGGAGAGCCAGAGTAGGAGTTCCTGAGTGCTCAGGAGGAAGCCATTTCTGCAAAGCGTATTCATCCAAGAAGACATGCATGGGTGGGTGCATTCATGAGAGCTGTGTCATCAGGACTCAGTGACTTCTCATAGGGCCCCCTTCTCAACATTGTTGTATTGAGGAGCAAGTTTTCAACACAGCAAGCCGGAGGGACAAGTGCAAGCCATCGTGAGTATATAGCATGCTATTATGTCCTATTTTTACTCTTTATCATACTTTACTATGATATTCTATAATACTGTTATTACACTTTACTATGAAATACATAATGTGTGTGTTTCACTCACTTCTCACACATCCTGATTTCTCTAAGGATCTGTACCCAAGTCCTAGAATTGTTCAAACTTTGTAAGGTTATAAGATTGCAAAAATAAATAACCCCGTATTTCAACACAATTTTTCTTGGTATAACTAGTAACTAAATAGCCCTGAAGAAAGACTTGGGGCTGTGATGCCAGACTTCCCAATTCTTAAATATAATAAAACCCTTCATTAAAAAATTCTTAAACTGATGCAATCAGAAAAATTCTGCACCTAAAAGTGACTCCTGCTATTTCTTCCAATCAGGTTAATTTACAATTGCCATTAAAGCAGATTTAATCCAGTAAATTAACAATTGTTAAAAAAAAATAGGTTGTTGGTAATCAGATGAATAGTTGAACTTCATTTAATCACAATATTTTTTTCTTTACATTTAAGCGTGAGCAAAACATCTATTTTTTTTTCCTACTTTTCCCCTCTTGAGAATCCTGGGAACTAAAAACAATGTTATACAAAGTTAACTCTTCTGCCGCTTCTGGGCATCTGTTAGTCTGATAGACAAGTCATATGTCTCTTTTTTCATTTCTAAAAATATTGAGCCCCAATAGCCAAGAGTTCATTATAAATATTTTATTAGCATTCTAGGAGGGGAAAAAAAATCTGCACTCAGAAGAGGTGAGCTGGTCACATAATTAAGTGCAAGGAAAAAAACCTTGTGTCTCTTCTGTTTCACTGTCACTGACCCCCACCCCCACCCCCCAAATCAGGTCTCTGAGGCTTCCTTGGAGTGGAACAGCCACCCCAGAACCTCCTTTCATGACCTTTCTCTCGGAAGTACATCTGGAAGGCCAGAGATGGTCTTTGGATGCATTTAAATGAGTTGAAATCCCAGTCAGAGTCCCTGGTGGGAACAAAAGACTGGTCTTCAGGACATTTAAGGAAAGTTACTCAGGCTTTATTCCCTCTTTCTATGGGAAGTGAGGGAGTTGTAACTCAATTAATATTTTAATTTCAATTGAATTAGTGATCTTGTTCTTGACCTTGGACTCAGAGACCTGAATAATGAGGGTTAATTTATAGGGATTAGAGCCTTTTGCCATACTCATAATCAGCATTAGCCCTCTCAAGGGGTGGGGACATTAAAAGCTAAAAGAATATAAGTTTCATGCTCAAGGACCTGAAGAAAAACAGAACTAAACATAATTTTGGGGTTGGGCTGGGTCTTATTAAATACATATAATATTTCTCAGTTGGAAATGACCCGACTGCTCGAAATGTGAATTAGGTAACAGTGGTTCAGGAGTCTTTCCTTCCCAAGACCAGTGGATGAGCGTGAATGCCTCATTCCTCACCAAAGTCTTCACTGCAATGATCGCCAAGGCAGAAAGCTGAGGCAGGATTGGGAGTTCCAGGGTAACCTGGGCTTCAAAGCAAGTTTTAAGCCACCCTTAAGACCATCTCAACAAACAATAACAAAACCAACAAGAACTCTTCACAAAACACTGACTTTTTTTCTGAAGTGATAAAAGCTTAATGTTCATCTGGGAGTTGGGGATAACAATTCACTGTTTGCCCACTAAATAATGTAACTCATTATGGACAATTAAAAAAATAAAGAATGTACAGATGAAAAAAAGCTTAATGTTAAGAATATGACAATTAAAATGTGCCTTATATACACAATGGTGTTTTATACAAGCATAAAAAAAAGAACAAAACTATGTCATTTGCAGGAAAACGAAGAGGATCACCATCTGAAGTGAAGTGAAATTGAGAGGGATTAGGAGGAAGACCCCTCCCACAGGTAGATAGGGCTTGGTCTCAGACGGTGACCTCATGTCACCTTATCAAGGACACTCCCAGGCCGGAACCTTGCCACTCCCCTCCCCCCAGCAAGAACCTTTAAAGGTCCTAACTTGAACTTGGGACATGTTCTTCTTCCTTTTTTTTCTGTCCTGACTGCTGGGCTGGAGGTGCTCCTTCCCCTCTATGATCTCATTACTGGAATCAGAGGGTGGGGTAGAGGGATTTTTCCCTTTAACATGTGTGCTATTTCTTTCTTTTTTTTTCACTTTTTGGTGATTCTGTGCCCTTTTGATGATGATTTGTAAACCTCACAGACCACGTGGTAGTTGGGCTGCTCCCCCATCCCATTCCCAATTCCCCTAAACTGACTCTAATCTAGAATAAACGTGTGTGATAAGAAAATGCTTTCTGTCAGAAAATGTCCAATTCTTTGGTATTTTGAGACATGAACTCAAGGGGAAGTACAGAGTACCCAGGTGTTCACCCGCTGTGCCCAGTTCCTGTTACAAAATAAGAAAGACTTGGGGAAATAACGATATCTTGTATTTTCTCTTATATATTGAATGTCCATTTAAATACAGACCTGGATGAATATGCTTTAAGTTGGGAGAGGAAGAGGGAGGGGAACCAGAGAGTATAACGGAGGGTGACTATATGGGAAAGTTCATGAGAGAGACATGTATGAAATGTCATAATGAAATCCTTTTGTTCAAGGACTATATGCTAACAGTTGTGAAAGGTAATTTAAAAGAATTCATTGCATACTAATGACATGCTGTTCTTATACTGTCTAAGGGAGACAGAAGGGAGGCAGAAGCACAGAGTGGTGTTTTTAACTTTTAAAATTTTTGTTATTTATTAGCGTGTGCATATATGTACATGTGTGCTCGTGTAGGGGTCCAGGTTTGAGTGGGTCAGAGTGTGAGTGTGATGCACACGTGTGGAGGTCAGAGGACAGCTGTTTAAGAAGGTGTGGTAGTTTGAATAATGTCCCCCAATAGAATTTATTATAATTGTGTTTATTAAATTGTTAATTGTCTCCAGGCTTCTGGCTGGAGGAAGTGTCACTTTGGCCTAGCCTCCTGAGGACTGGCCCTTTCTAAATTGGATGCAAAATACAAGGGATAGATATTCAAAAGAAGAGCGGGAACCCGGTCTGGAGTTCTGCATTTTTGGAATTACAGTGTGCTTGCTTGCTTGCTTCTGGAGGTGCTGCCTCTCTCTGTCTCTGCTTGGATCTGTGAAAGTGGGGCCAGCCTTTTCCTTAACTTCCCCTGGATCTGTTAGTCCAATAATAAATACTTTCCTCCCAAAAATTGTGCCTGGTTTGGAGATTCATCCCACAGCATGTGGCTGACTACGACAGATGGTCCATGACTGCCCACCTCATCTGAGGCACTTTTGTCGCTCTGGATTTTTGCTCTCCTATCCTTTGCTGTGCCCACCACAAGGATGTGGGTGGTTCTGACTCTGTCTTCTATCCTCCCACCTCTCCATCAACAAGCTAACTACATAACCTTCCACAAGCTTCCATATTTTCACATGGGGACAGGGCATCAAACTCTAGTACTCCAGCTTGAGCAGTGAGTGCATCCATGGAGCCATCTCCCCAGCCCAGGATCTGGGTTCTTGGAAGAACTTCAGAGAACATCTCAACTACCCCATGAGAAACCAAGACCAGAAAAATACTCATGACTTATAAGAATTACACTCTTGCCTCCAGTCCAACTAACATTCAATAATTTTTATGCAGTATAATCAGGTAGAATAGTGGTTGATCATATAAATGTTATTTTAATAAATCTAAACATTTTACTGTAAGTAGCGGTTAGCAAATGGTATGATTTGCTCTATATCCTTTGACAAGGATAAAATTGGAAAAGTGTGTGTATTACCTAAGCCTCCCCAAGAAGAAGCTCTCCCTAGGAAAGAAGCTTCACCTCATGGGCTCATCCTGGGTTGTTTCTCTCCAGGACTGGAGCAGTTGCAAGTACCCTGCTGTTTACATAAAAGCATCTTATTGGTTTCATAAAACTTACTTAAATAGCTTACTAGAAACAGTTTAAAAATTGAGCTATCATCAGTGTGGCTAAACAATATTTAGAACAATAAATTGCTAGGTTTCTACTTATCAGTGTATGTTGGTTCAAAGAACTCTGAAAGAATAAAATAAATGCTTTTTTCCCTTTCAGATATGGAGATGAAATTTCATTTTCCCTTTTTATGAACATTTTCAAGTTCTTTCAAAGTTTTGATCCTTTTCTATGAGGAAATAAGGTGATCCACTGAGGCACAAGTGGCAGGTGGCACCCTGAGAGGGATACGAAAGGGACAGAAGGGCAGAACATGGAGCTTGAGGAGCCATGGCCTGGTCCCCATCAGAGGAGGTAGGGTGGAGTAGCTGTGGAAATCGGAAGGAGCCTCAAGTCTGCAGAGCTCAGCCCTGGTCCCTGTTCCTCCTGCTATGCTGGATGAACCCTCCTGGACCACAGGCTCTAACCGTCTACATTAAAAGGTGGGTTGAATGACTGGGTGGTCTACCTTGTGTTTACACCTTTGAGTTTTATGACGACCTTTAAGAATGTGACTATGAGTCTGAAGGCAGCTAGGAAATCAGAAAACAGGGTCAAGATTAGACTTTTCATTGATTTGTGTCATGTTGTTTGTTTTCCAAGATATGATCTCATTCCAGCCTAGGCTGACACAGAATTTATTCTAGCCACAGGCTGGCCTTGAACCTCAACCTCCAGAGTGCTGGGATTAAAGGTATGTGCCCCCACCTGCAGCTGGCTCTTCATTTAAAGAACAAAACCGGTGCTGCAGAGAGTTAAACACTGAGCCTGAGCAAGAGCCATATACAGATTCCTGTCAAAGTCCCTATGGAACAAGTCTGCCTAGTGTTATGGTCCCCATGGTAAAAATAGGGACGTGCTAGATTTCCAAAAGCTGGAGAAATTGATAAAGCGCTCACCTCATGAGCGTGAGGATCTGAGCTCCAGTACCCACATACATGCCAGGCATGGTGGTGAGTGCCTGTACCCCTAGTGCTGGAGACCTGGAGGCAGGAGGATCCCTAGGGCTTGCTGGCCAGCTAATCCAACCTAATTGGTGAGCTCTAGGCCAACAGAGACCCTTTTCCTAAAATATGTGTGACAGACCTGAGGATGACACCTGAGGTGACCATCTGGCTTCTACACACATGTATGGGGGCCTGCACCCATACATGAACACACACACACACACACACACACACACACACACACAGACACACACACACAGCCTATCTGAATTCTGAAATAGCTTCTTCTTCCTCCCCTCCCCCATCCTCTCCCCCATCCTCCTTTTTCCCTTCTCATCTCCTTCATAACCCTAAGGCTACCCATGGGCTAGAGTTTCAAGCAAATGATAGCCACACTGATTCTTTAAGTGCTTATTTTTAGTGGAGTAGAAAGAGAAGTTACCATTTCTAATTTAATCTCATTGATTTAAAGAGCTTCTAAATTGGTGGTTTGTTCAACCCAGTCTCCTGATTCCTGGTCTAGGGGCTCTTTCTCGATGCACATTATTCCCCACTGACCCTCACATCTGGGGACCTAGAGCATGTTGTGAGTGGGCAGTTAAGGGAACGATCCTCTCTATAGCCCGCTTCCTTTCTTGTTTCTGTCACAATGTTCCTTCCATTTCAGAGCTTAAAGAAGTCATCACCCATCCATAGGGAAGCCTGTTGGTCAAGGTGCAGAATCATGAGAGCTGTGGTGATGCCCAGTACCCTGGTCAACATGGACACTGTGTGGCTAAAAGGGATGGAGGTTTCTATAGCCGCTGTTTGCGCTGGTGCCTCCAATAGACCTGAGCATTCTTCTCTAGAGACCATCAAAGGCAAAAGTGAAATCTTAGGCCATTGTATTGTTAATCACACATGTGAAAAAGAAGGTTCAACATTATCAGGCTATCAGTTCTTTAGGAACTGTGATTAATAGAGTCAAAGTAATCCCAGCAAAAATCCCACAGGATTTGTTGTCTTTTGCTTTGTTTTTAGAAGAAGAAACAAACACATTGATTGCAAAAATTTATTAGTAGGTGATGAAGGACACATCAGTGAAAGAAAGTTTTAAAAAGATCCAGACAGACAGCCATGAGCCATTAGACCTCAAGTTTCATATAAGCAGACAGAAGGCAACGCAGAGCTCTTACAGTGGCAGATTGTGACGGACAGGTGTCTGCAGGGACCACTCCTCCCCTTCCACTCCTCCCCTTGAGTGGGAGGTGTCTAGTTAGAGCTACAATCTAGGTGCTAAAACTGATTGGTCAGATATGAACCAATCAGCTGTCTTTCTGACTCACCTGGGGAGGACTTAACCTAGTGGAAGCGGGCCTCTTTCCCCACATGGCCTGGCTGCAGAAGGATCTCTGAATTTCCAGGAAGGTAAGGCCTTCCCCCCACCCCAGCTAATGGCTGGGGTGGGGGGACAGAATAGAACATGAAAGAGTTCACAGATACATGTGTGCCTGTGTGTGCACGTGTGTGGCCATTTGGGGGTCTGCAAAGCTAATATTGTGCACAAGTGGAGAGGGGGATGGTCAGGACTAGAGAAATAGCTCAGGGGTAAGAGCACTTGCTGTGTAAGCAGGCAGACCTGATAATTCCCCATCATCCACATGAGCAGCTCGGCATGCCTGCTCATGCCTGTGACCTCAGTCCTGAGGAAAGCAGAGACCGGAGAAAACAGTTTACTTGATTCAGAGAGAAACTCCATCTCAGGGAAGTATGTGAATGAGTGATAGAGCAAGACACCTGAGGTTCTCCTCTGGCCACACACACTCACAGGGCATGTGCACCTGCATATACATATGCCTTCATTATACATCCATGCACACACAGGTATACCACCATACATAACACACATACACACACACACACACACACACACACACACACACACACACACACAAGTATAGTCATTTCAACAAAGGCTTCTGAATGATGCTGAGTCAGTCGATATTCCTATGGGGGAAAAGTGAAATGTGATCTCTCTCATGTCCTGGACAAAGTCAAACCCATTGTAGTATTTTAGGGGCTGGGGAAATGGTTCCATGGATAAAGCTTTTACTACACACTCGTGGGGACCTGAGTGTGGATCCTCAGAACCCGTGTAAAGCAAGGCGTAGCAGTATGCATCCATAACTGAACCCTTTTATGGCATGATGAGGTGCAGACAGGAGACTCCTCTGGACCTTGCGGGCCAGCTAGCCTGGTGCACACCATGGTGAACTCTGTCTTAAACAAGGTGGAAGTTGTCCTCTGGCCTCCGCATGCACTGTGGCATTGTGTGGACACATAAAGGAACAGAAATCCATTCAGGACAGTAATTTAAAGTGTTACATAAAGGTTATGAGACCGTTGATTTGATTTTAATTGAGATCCTAAACTGCTCATCAACACAACACAAAACAAAACAAAACAAAACAAAACAAAATGGAGTCACTAGTGCTTAAACTCCATGTTTCCATGTCACCAAACCTAAGTTGTTTGTCTGATCCTTTGAGAAGCCACTAAAGAGATAATAACCAATCTCCCAGCAAGACAATTACAGCCAGTACAATAAGGACATCCCTTCCTTTACAAGAAATGTACATGAAATCAACCAACCTAATTTCTGTTCCCTGCACCTGCTTTCTTCAGGTCTTTTCTGCCTTTAAAGCCGACTTCCTCTGTGGAGCATGTGCCCCAATTCATGAATTGCAAATAAAATTCAATTAGGATGATTTAACTAAATTTGTTGCCATTTTATCCTGTGACAAAAGCAAAAGATAATAGATCTTTCAGGAGAGGACCTGCTGTGTGCAGGGGTTTCTTGAGCAGAATGCGAATAATTTAGCTCTAGCTAGGGAATTGGTTGGACTAGATTACAAATAGGAACTCATGTTTCATCAAAGGACACAAGCAAGTGAAAGGCACGTGACAGTCAGAGGGTATATGTGCCACACCTAAAATAGACATGGAATTTCTTCAGTTTGCTAAGGGAAGTAGGGAAAGCTGTCCATTCGTATGGAGCTAGACACAGTCCATGCCTGCATGGAATTAAATTTACTGGGCATGGCCTGTGCTTCCAACTTCTAGGATATGACTGAGTCTTGAATTCACACAGAGGTTTGAAGTGAAGAACCTGAACCCAGCACGGTGCCACACCTGTAATTTCAGCACCTGTAAAATGATGGCCAGTCTTGGTACACTGAATTTGAGGCACACCTGAGCTACATGAGGCCTGGGTTATATGAGACCCTGTCAAAGATATAAAATTCAATAAACCATAGTCCAAAACCAAAGGAGTAAACAGAATCATCTCTGTTCAATTGTTCTATCCTTCGTGACCACATGGAGCTTTTATTTGTGTTTACAATGTGACACAATGAAAGAGTGCAAATTTTACCTCACGCATGAACATTTTTATTAAGCTGTGATGACATTTAACTGAAATTTATTATTCTAAAACCAAGGCACAAGTCAGGAAAATGATGTAATTACTTTTGAAACTAACCTTGCCACACAAAGGAAGTGTCATATGAATCCTCCAGATATGAAAAGACCTTGTCATGGTTTGATACAGGTGTCCCCCACAAACAATTGAATGTGTTCTGATAGATCGATCCTCAGCTGATGG
>PVHP010015664.1:0-37075 GCA_004024765.1 Zapus hudsonius | reverse complement strand
CTGTTGCAGTCAGCTTTCTAGTTGCTGCGCAGAAGAACCCAAACAAAAGCAGCTTGTGGAGGAATGGGTTTATTTGGCTTATGGACTCGAGGGGAGACTCCATCCTGGCAGGGAAAACGATGGCATGAGCAGAGGGCTGGACATCACCTCTACCACAGCACTGCAAACAGAGGCAGGAAGGTGTGCCAAATACTGGCAAGGGGAAGCTGGCTTATAACCCCCAAAAGCCTGCCCCAACAACACAGCTCTAGTGAGGTTCTAATTCCCGAATTGCCATCAGCTGAGGATCAATCTATCAGAACACATTCAATTTGTTTGTGGGGGACACCTGTATCAAACCATGACAGTATCCTTAAGACTGTACCTTATAAATAACTTTAAATCAACTGATTTAGCCCAGAAATTACATTATAGGAAAAGTCAGCATAAAATTCTGGCATCCTTGAAAACATTTCTGACTAGTCTGTGTACTTATGTAGGTACCAATCATCCTGAAGAAACTAGAGTTTAAATCATTTTCTCTAACAAGTTAACTTTGACTGAGACAATGGTTACACACATTTAAATAAAACAAAGCCCAGTCTTTGTTGAACTAACCAGTCTGACTCCATCAAATATTACAGACATTTTGACTTGTATAAAGTAAATTTTATAAGCAAACACCATAACCATTGAACCATTTTAGTTTAAGACAAAAGTATATTAAACTCATATGAATTTATCAACATTATTTGTACTTAGCAGGTTCTCAGAGAAGGAGTTTTCTTAGTTCTCTTAAAACAAAATTTTGATAACAGATTATTTTATAAGACTTAGATGTCAACATCAGTGATGGGCACCTGACAGAGGCAGGATGAGCAAAACAGGAACCATTATAACATTAGTGTTTTCAATTATGCTTACATACACTCTTTTTTTTGCAGTTTTTTATTGTCCATAATGAGGTACAACATTTATTTAGTGGGCAAACAATGAGTTGTTATCCCCAATTCTCCACTGCCCTCTCCTCCCCCCTCAACTGGATAACCTCCTCCATGGGTCCTGTGAATCAGTCCTTGTGACAGGGGACCATGGATAGACTAGTAATCAGCCAGTTTCTCCTGTCCATACCTCTGGATAGTCTCCCCCACCACGGCTCTCACAATCTTTCTGGCCCCTCTTCCGCATACACTCTTAATAAAACAGCAAACCCATAAGGGCACAGAACATTGATATTGCAAAGATAGCATTGGGCATGGCAAAGACAGATTGAACCAATACAAGATTCAAAATGAACAAGCAACATCAAACTCTATCTCCAGGTCTGATAATTTTAACAAGTCTCCTGAAGTTTTAATTTTGTCCCCTTAGTTTAGTTACTCACAGTCTGTGAGAACTTCTCCCGGTGCTGGCAGATCTCCACAATAACCATCCATTGTCCTGGCATTTATTGTTCTCCATTGTAACTCACAGTTTATCCTTATGGCTTCATCAGACCATGCAGGCACTCCAACATATATGCTTTACATTGCCCATGGTGAAAACCATGTTGTAAATCTTAAGATTCTTTCCTCCTGTGTGTTATAAATCTTAGTACCAGGTAGGTTATCAACTTGTTAATTCAAGGGGAATAAAACGGACTTTGGAGAACAGGAAACTTTCTTCAGTATTCAGGCCCCTTATTTCAAAAGAGTCTGCATTCTTCCTTTTGACTGAATGCAGATCCCCGGGCCCAATCTTAATGGCTGTAATCTCTCAAACAATCCTGGCTGAACAGGCAACAGTTTTAGCCCAGAGATTTTCCCTTCTTTCTGTGTCATCTCCATCTGCTCACATCAGCAGCCATGCATAAATTTTTAGGACACACAGGCAGGCAGAACACAGCAAGTCTCTCATACATACTGCTTCTGGAAAAGTCCCAACAAAGTTCTTTCTCATCCTTGTAAGCATTCAGAACATATTCATTTGTGGAGGACAACTGGATCAAACCATTACAGTCTGCCTCTGCCCCCCCAAATAATCATTCCTGATCTAAGATATAACACTTTTAATTTAACTTTAAAAGTCCCTACAGTTTTCATTCTAATGAGTCTGATTAAAACTTTTAAGATACAGTTTACCTATTTTGTCTCATATATTATATCTATATATTTTTAACTTTCTGTTTATATTTATTGGTATTATTATTTATATATTCTTACCTTAAAGTCTATGTAGTCATTCTTTAATAATTATCTTTTTATCATTAAACATTTAATATCCAGAATTAACTTTCCCTCTGGTTTATCTTTTTAATCAACTTATCATATTATAATTACTATCCAAACTTTTATTAAAGACATTTTTTATTGTTCAAACATGTCACATGTTAGTTTCTCCCTTTATATTTTCATGCATATTCTCCTGTATTTCACTGAGAGCCTTCCTCAGTGGAGGTATTAACGTATTAGAAAGTCTCTGTGGAAAATGCCTAACCTCAGACTATTCTGTATCATAAAGCTTTAAATACAACAATATAATATAACATAAGTGCCTCTTTCATGTCATCAAGAAGCTTCCTAAGATAACCTTTGCAAAAAGAGAAGATTAAATTTGACTTATAATATGTGTCCGTAATATTTACATAAAATTTATCATTTACTAATGTTGGAAATTTTTTCTTAAGTTCTCTGAAACATGTTGTAAATATGAAAGCAGTTTATTCCTTATTAAGTTTCATTAAAATTACTTCCCATTAATATATCATAACATACCTAGCATTCACAATTTCCTCTTATATCAATTATATAGAATCACTGTTGAGGGAAGTAACCAAAGAAGGGAGAATAAAAGTTGATATTAGGTGTTTTTAATAACTCTATTTGATTTCCTTAAGAACAGCTCTGTATTCTTAAGTAAGCCTAATGATTGAACGAGTTTTTTCAGAATGGCAAACGAGTATAACCATTGAAAAGTGTCTCTAGCCATTAAACAACCTGGTCCTTAAAATATTTATAAAAAAGACATTTTTAGGGATATTTTTCCTTATCTATAAGCAAGCAGAAAACATATAGCATTTACAGAAGACAATGTCTCTAACCATTGAGCAATAGACGAGAAAGGAAATCTTATGTCTTTCTCTTTGATTCAGTTTCTTATCTTTTATAGAATTTAGAGAAATTATACCAATTTGACTTAGCTTTTATCTAATAGTAGATTGTATTAGTCAGGGTTCTCTAGAGTAAACAGAGTTGAGAGAATGGATTATAGTAAAAGGGAATTTTGGGGGGTAGCTTACGACAGACCAACAATAGCAATATGCAGGCCCACAGGTGAAGGAACCAGTAACTGTTCAGTCCACGTGGCTGGATGTCTCAGCAGTCCCAATCCAGCCCAGAAGGCCTGTTGGATCCTCGGGGAGCAACTACTCTTCAGTTCACAATGTGAGGCCGAGGAAACTGGGTTCTGATGTCTAGGAAGGGTGGGAGAGCAGGATGCAAGTTCAAGTCTTGTCAGGAAGGAAGGAAGAAGGAAGAAGTTTTCCTTCCCCCCAAGCTTTCTTGTATCCAGTCTCTTCTGGAAGGCCCACCCACTTGGGGGAAGGGCAACTCAAAAGGAGAAACCTCCTCCTTTTGTCAATCCTTTCTGCAGGCAAACTCAGAGACCTGCTCAAGATTACTGTAGATTATTAAACAAGGCAAGTTGACAACAAACTTAACCATCACAAGTCTACCCCTTTTCAACTTGACATTAAAATCATATCTCATTACATCTTAATTTTCAAATGAAGACAGTAATCTCACGATTCCACCTAACATGATGTAACTATCCCACGTACAACCGAAACGTATAATCTTATCAATATATGACAGGTCCCTTGAGGAAAGCTTAATCTAATGTCTAATAAGTTAAATATAAATTCAACAATGATTAATTACATAATAGAGGAAAAATAAAGGTATTTGTATATATATGGCCAAACATTCTTAGCAAGTAATACAAAACAAACAAAACAAAACAAAATACTTATGGCAATTACAGCCCTCATTTTTGTAACTGGTCATGTGGCCTTAGTTGGTATTTGTAACTACCTTCTTCTACTACCCATTCTGTATTTCCTCCACCTTCAGCAAGCATCTCAGCAGGTCTTGGTTCTTTACCTGGTGGGGTGACCCATACTTTCATCCCTGATGGTTATGGACCATTTTTCTCACTGCCTTGATTGGGGTGTTGTAGTTTCCCATTAACTTTGATAACAGGGCATGGTAACACCAAGAGGCGCCCTATAGAGTCTCCTGCACTCCAGACATACTCTTCCTTGCCTCCATTGTGGAGGAGCAGTCCATTTCTCCTTGGTAGTCTGGATCAATCACTCCTGCTAACACTGTAACTCCTTTTTGGCCTGTTGACCGGAGGGCATCAGGAACCCAAAGTGGCCAGGGGGAAGTCTTAGCTTCCAGTTCAGTGGAATGGTCTTTGTGCTCCCTGGCAGTAGTACTCCCCCTTCTGGAGCCAAGACTTCTAGGCCAGAGGAGCCTAAGGTTGCAGGAACAGGAAGCAAAAATTTGGCTAATGGGTCACTTGTGGTGATGGTAAGTGGTACCATTCCCATTTCCACCCCTTGATTCCTGGACCCGTGGATCCGGGCTATAGGAGAAACAGTACCATATATAGGATGCTGGTTCAGAGCATACACAGCCTGCTGGAGAATTCTGCCCCAGCCCTGCAGGCTAGTACCACCTATTTGGCACCGTAACTGGTTCTTTAAAAGGCCATTCCACTGTTCTACCAAGCCAGCTGCTTCAGGGTGGTGGGGCACATGGAAGGACCAGTGAATTCCATGATCATGAGCCCACTGCTGTACTTCCTTGGCTGTGAAGTGAGTTCCTTGGTCTGAAGCAATGCTGTGTGGAATACCATGACGGTGGATAAGGCACTCTGTGAGCCCATGGATGGTAGTTTTTGCTGAAGCACTCTGGGCAGGAAAAGCAAATCCATACCCAGAATAAGTGTCTATCCCAGTAAGGACAAAATGCTGCCCTTTCCATGATGGACGTGGTCCGATGTAGTCAACTTGCCACCAAGTTGCTGGCTGGTCTCCTCAAGGAATGCCACCATACCAGGGGCTCAATGTTGGTCTCTGCTGCTGGCAGATCAGGCATTCAGCAGCAGCTGTAGCCAGGTCACCCTTCGTTAGTGGAAGTCCATGTTGTTGGGCCCATTCATAACCTGCATCCCAGCCAACATGGCCACTTTGTTCATGGGCCCATTGGGCAATGACAGGGATGGCTGAGGAGGGAGGTTGGCCACTATCTATAGAACGGGTCAGCTTATCAACTTGATTATTAAAGTTATCCTCCAATGAGGTCACCTTCTGATGAGCATTGACATGGGACACAAGTATCCTTATATCCTTTGCCCACTTGCATCTCCCCCAAATGTCTTTCTCATCAATTTTCCAATTGTGCTCTTTCCAAGTCCCAGATCATCCAGCCAAACCATTGGCTACAGCCCATGAATCAGTGTACAGCTGAACATCTGGCCATTTTTCCTTCCAAGCAAAATTTACAACCATGTGCATGGCCCAAATTTCTGCCCATTGTGAAGACTTCCCTTCACCACAGTCCTTCAGAGAAATACCAGAAACAATTGTAATGCTGCAGCTGTCTACTTCTGGGATGTGCCTGCATAACGTGCTGAACCATCTGTGAACTATGCCTTAGTCCTCTGCTCTTCAGTCAGTTGATCGTAGGGCACCCCCCATAATGCCATAGATGCATGCTTGGGAGCAGAAAGCATTGTAACAGGAGTAGCAACTGTACACATTTGGGCAACTTCCTCATGCAGCTTACTTGTGCCTTCAGGGCCTGCTCAGGCCCAATCACGAATATACCACTTCCACTTGATGATGGACTGCTGCTGTGCATGGCCAATTTTATGACCTGGTGGGTCAGACAACACCCAGCTCATAATGGGCAGCTCAGGTCACATAGTAACCTGATGGCCCATTGTCAAGCATTCAGTTTCCACTAAGGCCCAATAGCAGGCCAAAAGCTGTCTCTCAAAGGGGAAATAATTATCTGCGGAAGATGGCAGGGCCTTACTCCAAAATCCCAAAGACCTTTTCTGTGATTCACCTATCGGGGCCTGCCAAAGACTCCAGACAGCATCTCTATCAGTCACTGGCACCTCAAGTATCATTGGATCTGCTGGATCATATGGCCCAAGTGGCAGAGCAGCCTGCACAGCAGTCTGGACATGTTGTAGAGCCTTCTCTTGTTCTGGGCCCCATTGAAAACTAGCAGCCTTCCGAGTCACTTGGTATATGGGACGAAGTAACACACCCAAGTGAGGAATGTGCTGTCTCCAAAATCCAAATAGGCCCACTAGACATTGTGCTTCTTTCTTAGTGGCAGGAGGGGCCAGGTGCAACAACTTATACTTCACCTTAGACGGAATATCCCTGCATGCCCCACACCTCTGAACACCTAGAAATTTCACTGAGGTGGAAGGTCCCTGAATCTTGGATGGATTTATTTCCCATCCCCTCATTCGCATATGCTGCACAAGCAACTCCAGAGTGGTTGCCACCTCCTGTTCATTTGAACCAATAAGCATAATATCATCAATATAATGAACCAATGTGACACCTTCTGGGAGAGAGAAGCGATCAAGGTTCCTGCAAACTAAGCTATATCACAGGGCTGGAGAATTAATATAAACTTGAGGCAGAACAGTAAAAGTGTACTGCTGACCTTGCCAGCTGAAAGCAAATTGCTTCTGGTGGTCCTTATGGACTGGTATGGAAAAGAAAGCATTCGCAAGATCAATAGCTGCATACCAAGTACCAGGAGATGTGTTAATCTGCTCAAGTAAATAAACCACATCAGGGACAGCAGCTGCAATTGGAGTCACTACTTGATTAAGTTTCCTATAATCAACCGTCATTCTCCAGAATCCATCTGTCTTCTGAACAGGCCAAATAGGAGAGTTAAAAGGGGACGTGGTGGGGACCACCACCCCTGCAACCCTCAAATCCTTAATAGTGGCATTAATTTCTGAAATCCCTCCAGGGATACGATACTGTTTTTGTTCACTATTTTTCCTTGCAGTGGAAGCTCCAATGGTTTCCATTTTGTCTTTCCAACCATGATAGCTCTCACTCCACAAATCAGGGAGCCGATGTGGGGGTTCTGCCAGCTCTTAAGTATATCTACCCAATTATGCATTCAGGGACAGGGGAAATATCGACAGGGTGAGTTCGGGGGCCTACTGGACACACTGTCAATTGAACATTTGCCAAAATTCCATTAATCATCTGACCTCCATAAGCACTTACTTTAACAGGAGGGCCGTGATACTGCTTGGGGTCCCCTGGAATCTGTATCAATTCAGAGCCAGTGTCTAATAGGCCCCAAAAGGTCTGATTATTTCCTTTTTTCCAATGTACAGTTACTCTAGCAAAAGGCCGTGGGTCCCTCTGAGGAAGGACAGAGCTAAGCCTAACATTGAAACATTTGGGGGTTGTAGGGGGTCCTTCCTCAAGGGGACCTGGCCACCCTTTCATTCCAGGGGCTCCTGGTCTGTAAACTGGCTCAAATCTGGAAATTGATTAAGAGGCCTTGATTCCCTGTTGTTATAGTTCACAGTAGCCATTTGTTCCTGTGCTCTGGAATTTTTCTGCTTATACAGATCAAGCAGGAACTTAGTAGGCTTCTTGTCTATTTCACTTCTGGGAACACCATGATTAATCAGCCAGTACCAAAGGTCCATACGAGTCATACCATCATGAGCATTGTTCCGCATATGCTGACTATTACGGTAAACATGCTCACCTCGCCTTTGGCGATTCAGCACCGCCACTTGGCCCCTGTTATTCCGAGATTCAGCAAAACCCATCGCACCTAATTCACCTAATGCAGCAACTGCAGATCCCAGTGTGATGCCCTCTTTACATAGAAGAGCAATTACTGGGCACTTTAAGTGTGCTGGAGCACTCCTCACAATTTTATTTCTTATACTGTTAGAGAAAGGCACCTCTTTGGGATGCTCCAATGATTGGAACCAAGATGAAAGCCACTCCAGCATTCCAAATTCTCTAAGCCTTTTAATCCCTTCTTGAACAGTAAGCCAAGAGATGTCAGGCAGGTGGAGCTCACTCACAGTGGGCCATCTTTGGTTCCATATTTCAGCCAACCAATCAAATAAACTCTTGGCACCACTTCTAACTTCACAAGCTGCAGTATTAAATCTGAAATCATTGGTCAATGCACCCAGTTCAATAAATTCAGCCTGATCTCCTTCCTCCATCACCCCACACCCTCAGAATCCACTCCCACACATATTCTCCAGGCTTCTGCTTAAAGAAGTTTAAAAACTCTTTAAGTTATTTAGAGGTGTATTTCACCTCCTCTTCTATCTCACCTTTAGGGACCTGCTTTGCTTTCCTTCTTGTTATAGGCCTAGAGGCGAAGATGGGTGGAGACTGAGGGGTAAGGTCACATTCAGCAACTCTGGTAGGAGGTGTCAATGCAGATTCCTCAGACAAAGGATTCTTTCCCCCAGGCAAGGAAGAGGGTAAGGGTTCTGGGGGTGGGGGGGTGGGGATGCAACTGCAGCTAGGGGAGGGGAGACTGCTTCCTCAGGCAGAATAACTTCATCAGAATATGAGAGTTCAGTGTCCCCAGATCTTTCAGCATCTTCCCACACATCCCCATCCCAAGCTTCAGGATCTCACTCCTTTCCAATAAGTGCCCTCACTTTAACTTCTGACACCCTGTGAGACTGGGACTTGAACTTGTGTTGCAAGTTAGCCAATTGCACAATGAGAGCTTGAGTTTGATTCTCTGCAATTTGAACCCTATTGCTATTAGCGATTAAACTGTCCTGCATGGCAATCTTAGAAGCCTTCAGATCATGTGTTTAGGTCTTAAACTGGGAAATTTCCTTCCTGAGCTTCTGTTTGTCTCTTACTAGTTTATTCAGAGATGCAAGAAGAAACCAACCAGCATCATTATTCGTCTTACTTTTCCACAAATATTCAAAGGTTTTAAATACCAAGTCACTAAATTCTTTGCTGCTTGTAACAGGTGACTCAGGATCACTAAAAACATCTATTTCACGGATCAAGTTAAATAACTCACACCATGGATTATCAGTGTTCTTATTACCAACAACAGTGCTCTCCTCATTGCCTTTAGGGCCTTTAGTAGCACTTAAATTGAAGAGCTGGCTCCAGATAGCCCCAAGGGCACTAGAAAAAGCCATTTTTACAATTCTGTTTCTCTAGAGCCACTTCTGGTACCACTATTGTATTAGTCAGGGTTCTCTAGAGTAAACAGAGTTGAGAGAATGGATTATAGTAAAAGGGAATTTATTGGGGTAGCTTACAACAGTCCAACAAGAGCAATATGCAGGCCCACAGGTGAAGGAACCCATAGCTGTTCAGTCCACGTGGCTGGATGTCTCAGCAGTCCCAATCCAGCCTAGAAGGCCTGTTGGCTCCCTGGGGAGCGGCTACTCTTCAGTTCATAATGTGAGGCTGAGGAAACTGGGTCCTGATGTCCAGGAAGGGTGGGAGAGCAGGATGCGAGTTCAAGTCTCGAACCAGCACCAACAGTCGGGGAGGAAGGAAGAAGGAAGAAGTTTTCCTTCCCCCCAAGCTTTCTTGTATCCAGTCTCTTCTGGAAGGCCCACCCACTTGGGGGAAGGGCAACTCAAAAGGAGGAACTTCCTCCTTTTGTCAATCCTTTCTTCAGGCAAGCTCAGAGACCTGCCCAAGATTACTGTAGATTATTAAACAAGGCAAGTTGAAAATAAACTAAACCATCACATAGATATATTCTAGTATTAAAATATTTAAGCATTTCTTGTATGTAACACCTCCATGAATACAATGCTAAGAAATTGACAAACCATATAATACCTATTAGCACATTTTGAAACAGTATAGGCAAAACATAATGATTTCCAAGATAAGCTATATCCAATATATTTACCATATTTGAGAATGCTACCTTTTTTTAAACAAAGGAACTTCATGTTTATTTTTCAATATTCAGAAATCAATGAAGAAATCAATAGTGAGCTGTCATGCTTTGATCCCGGTGTCCCCCACAAACAAATGAATGTGTTCTGATAGATTGATACTCAGCTGATGGCAATTCAGGAATTAGAACCTCAATAGAGCCGTGTTGTTGGGGTGGGTTTATGGGGTTATAAGCCAGCTTCCCCTTGCCAGTGTTTGGCACACCTTCCTGCCGCTGTTTGCAGTGCTGC
The DNA here is from genome assembly GCA_004024765.1 of Zapus hudsonius. Classification (NCBI taxonomy): domain Eukaryota; kingdom Metazoa; phylum Chordata; class Mammalia; order Rodentia; family Dipodidae; genus Zapus; species Zapus hudsonius. The sequence continues at coordinate 26,839 of PVHP010015664.1, read as the reverse complement.
CGGCAGAGGTGATGTCCACCCCTCTGCTCATGCCATCATTTTCCCCACCAGAATGGAGCCTCCCCTCGAGTCCATAAGCCAAATAAACCCATTCCTCCACAAGCCACTTTTGTTTGGGTTCTTTCTGTGCAGCAACTAGAAAGATGACCACACCATCTATCAAGAATCTTTTTCTACATCTACAAAGTAAATACAGCAAACAAATGATACAGACTTTATGGATCAAAACAAGATTCAACTATATGTTTCCTAAATGAAACTCATTTGAGATTTAAGGACATATGTAGGATGGAGGGGGATTAAAGGAAAAGGATAAACATAACGGAAAGTGTATTAGACAAAAGAAATTTTAAGTCATAAAATATAACTAGACAAAGATGGCCCTTCCATAAAGAAAATGGAGTTAGTTTTTAAAGGGGTATGTCCAAAGATGGCTGTTAATATTCCCTGAGGGAAGATGAGGAGGGAGTCACCAGATGATCACCCTCCTGTTCTGGCGGTACATGGTCTTTAGGAGGCTTACAGTACACACATGGTGGGAGACTGACTGGGGGTTAGACCTCTTTAGGGATGCATTTGCCCATGACTCACCCACACTGGGGACAGAAATTTTGGTGATATAGCTACTTGATAATCACCTATGTTCTTGTAGCCCTAAAAAACTCACTGGTGCAACTAATCGTACTTGGATAGAATCTTTTCTTTTGTCATTTCCCTTTCTGAAGTGAATAGATGTTTCTTAAATCCTCCCTAGAAAAGTCCTCTGAGAGCTTTTCTCCTTTCCTGGCAACCTACATTTGATCTTGGCCAAAAGGCAAAGAAAAGTCTTCCCAAGAGTTCATATGGAGTTTTGTACATAAAAGTATTTGAAGAATGCTAGATATGTCACAGAAAATATAGTTCATATAATAATTTTACAGTCATTCTTAGAAGATGTGCCTGGATTAAAAATGGGTGGTCATTTTATGTTCCTTGTTTATCAAGTCAAAGATGTCAGGAATGATGGGCTGAGGAAGCAGTGTATGATGAGGGAAATTAATCCACATCTGAAAATACTGTATTAGCAGCCAAATTGGAGTGGGGATTTAGGTAAGGGTAATGCAAAGTAGCAAAGGCAGGATTTATGTTTAAAATTTTTTTTATTGTCCATAATAAGTTACATTGTTTAGTGGGCCAACAATGAGTTGTTATCCTCAATTCCTCATTGCCCCCCTTCCCAATCCCCAGTCAGCTGGATATCCTCCTTCGTGGGTCGTCTGTATCAGTCTTTGTGGTAGGGGACCATGGATAGCCTAGTATTCAGCCAGGTTCACCTGACCCAAGTGTATTGTTACTGAGGGTTGCCATGCCTCTGATATTCTTCCCCACCATGGCTCTCACAATCTTTCTGCCCCCTCTTCCACTCAGTTCCTTCACAAAATATATATATATATTTTATATATATAATTCACCCATTGGTAGAGTTTTTAAAATTGATCAAGATTAACCTGGGGAAACCAAAGTCTATACCATAGTTAAAATTCACAACAGTGTACAATTAGGAAAGTGTCTTTGAATAACCCAGAAGGAGGATTTTTTTATTAGTCCAGTAAGCATATTTGCCATTTTCCTGTCTCAGCTCTGTAAAAATATCACATGTGTCACAAGGCTTAATTTACCCTGAACAAATGGTTCCATAGAAAAGGCTTCACAATTAAGCCTTTTTTGTAAAAGTTTTCATTTATTTGAGCATGTCCAAAAGAAGGGAAAGCCATAAAAAAGCAGGTAGACAGATCTTCAGTGATTAGCCCCGCTCAGCTGCAGACTGGCTGTGAGTGTCCCCAGGCTTTTTTTTTTTTTTTCTCAGCTGCAGGGGCTGAATTTACATCTCAGTGAAGGGAGAAAAACTTTTTTTCTTCTGTTTCCATGACACTATGAAAATTGAATTAAAGAATTATAAAAAAGATTTTCCATATCAGCTAGTACACAAAGAGAAAGAGAAAGAGAAAGAGAAAAAGAAAGAGAAAGATCACAGTGGAGCAGGCAGAAGCCTCCAAGTAGCACTTGTCTCTTTAGCTTTCCCTGGAAGGAGGTAAAAAAATGGGTGATTGGGTTTTTCTTTTCCCTAGTCCTATAAGACCAAGAAGGTTAGGAAAGGCGAGGTTAGGAATTGAAATTTGTTCATCTTTCTCCGAGTCCACATCAGCTGTGAAAAAAATCTGGGTGTCAGTCATTAACAGGTTAATTCGCAAGTGCAAACCACAACAGAACATTCTTTCAGTTTCAGAATTAAGGCCTTTCCAGATGGGGACCTCAAGGGTCCCCTTCCCGAGACTGCGAAGACGTCTCTTGTCAGTCTCCTGACCATCCGATATGCACTTCTGCTGGTCTTACTTGGTCAGCACAGTGGGAACAGATTTGAGTGCCTTAAAAGGTCCCTCAGCACTAAAGGTACAGGTTTGAGTGCCTAAAAAGAGGCTCACTCAGCAGTATGAGCTCAATTCAGAACCAGAAAAAGAAAAATGAGCTAGCTTTCAGATAAAAGGCGCCGTTTACTTACCAATTGAGTGGACCTGTCCCTGACCTGCTGATCGGGGGTCTGGTGGGTCTGGGGGATCCCTGACGGATGAGCCCCCAAGCTATAAGGTTTGAAGATCCCCTGAAGACAGACCACCAGAGACTCGAGTCAGAGCATATGCATGGGTCGTGTTTTTCAGACAGGTTCGAACCTGGACCACAGCCACACAGCTAAATAGCAAACATTCTTTAGGATAAACACAAGTTCCTATCTTTGTTAGCTATGTTTTTGGGTCTGGGGGTGAGGGTCAGAGGGTATTGCCTGTGCAAGTATGTGTACAGAAGCAGATAGCGATGGTTGGAGTTAAAGAGGAAAAACATCTACTTGGCCAGAAGTCCGGTGTTTGATCATTCTTATCTTTCTATACTCCAATATTATAAGTTTCTCTTACAGAGAGCAGAAGATGGTCATTAGTACATTCCTGACTCCCAATTAACTCTTATCGCCAGCCCCAGCTGCACATTTAGTATTTTCCCAGGGACCTATAGCACAGCTTCCCAGGCTAAGGTTAGCACATTGAAACAAGCATTTTGGGCTTAGGTGCTTAGCCATTTCATTTCATAAATGTCTCTATTTTTCTATTTAAAATATACTTTAAATTCCATAATCATATTTCATATTTCACAGAAGACATCTGATATACATCTCTGAGACATCCATATATATCTGTACACATACTCTCACACATAGGTGCTCACACACAAAAACCCATGCAGACATGCATGTGTTCCACACAATGAGAGGAACCCAAAGAGGAAGCAAAAAGAGATATCACACTGCCTGTTTCAGCAGAACTGGAGTTAGGCCTCTGAACCAATCTAATCAAATAAACTCTGCCTCTCTGCCTACTCAGTTAGTGTGGTATTTTGAATAATGTCCCCCAAAATAATTAAAAGTTTATTAAAATTTTAAATTTTCTCCAGCCAGTTCTGGCTAGAGGAAGTGTGTCACCTTGGCCAGATCCTAGGGTTCAGCCCTAAGGTATTTCTGGGGTGGGTCTGGAATTCTAGCTTTACATATGCAATAAGAAGTCTGAACTCAAGCCTGGAGTTCCTTTTGTTAGTTTGGAGTGTGCTTGCTTGTGGTGCTGGTAGTGGGCTTCTGTCTCTGTCTCTGCTTGGATCTGTGAAAGGGGGGCCAGCCTTTTTCCTTAACTTCCCTTTGATCTGTTCAATAAATTTTCCTCCCCAAATCATGCCTGGTTTGAAGATTCATCCCAGTGGCATGTGGCTGACTATGACAGATTCAGTACCAGAGTGTGGGGTGATTTGCTGAGATGAATCTGACCATGTGGATTTTGATCTTCTGGAACTTGTGTGCTGGAGCAATGGACATGGTCTTGGTACTTGCAACTGAAGATGCCTTCCCGAGCCATAAGCCAAGTTTTATGGAGTATTCTGATGAGAATTTGGAAATTCTCAGTACAAAGAGAATTGCATTTGGAGGCTTGGCTTGTGAACTTTCTAAGGGGAAGGAGATACTACAGAAAACTTTAATAGAAGTGTGTGCCTGGGCCAAAGGGTGGATGCGTCCTACTGCCCATGCCCAGAGAGTTTGAACAAGGCTGAATTTAAGAAATGGACTGTGTGCTTGGCTACAGATATGGGACTGAGATTTAAGATTTGAAGTTGAAAAAAACCTCAAAGCAAGTTTAAGTTACTGGCCCAGAGACTGGCTTTTGATTATGGCCCAACTGTTTTATTACATTGAAACAATGGAGAATTGCCTGAGGTGTTTCCACCCAGGAAGGACAGAAAGATTGACTGTGCAAACTCTTTAGAAAAGAAATCGCTGAAAGAAATGAATTGCTCTTTAAGGTTACGTTTATTTTGTCCCTGAATTAACAATATGGCTGTGTCCTGCATACCTGGTACTGATTTTGGAAGCATGAGGAATGCATGCATGGAGTGGGTCATATATGCACAAGGTTCCAGGAGCCGCTACTGAGATGCGGTATTTGGAACAGGGCTTGGAGTCCCTGGTTGGCAAGTGAAACCATTGGACAGTGGACCGTGGTTAGCAATGGAGACCCAAAGATATTTGGACATATCAGGACTGTGCAAGGGCTACCATGGAGCCAGTCGGGCTTATGAGGAAGCATTGGGAAACATGTCTGTTTCTGGGATTTTGGCAATAGGAGGGTCCCATTTCAGACAAATAGACAACACAGGACAAACAGAATGAAAAACAGATCACAAGACTTATTGACATACATATATCCCACTTAGGTTGCCATAAACATTCCACTGACGAGAGTGCTGATTTTCCTTTCACTTTGTCTTAAGCAAGAAAAATGACAGTCTCCGACTGTCCCAGATAGATGGTGTCCAGCGGACACCATCAACCCTCTCGTCTCAACACTAGTGAGTCCTCCAGGGCTGTGACCTGTGACTCCCAGGCATGTTTACCAACCACTGTCGGCAGGGGCTCACGCCCCACAGCCAACTGTCACAAAAAAACAGAAAGTCAGAAATCAGAAACTATGCTGGCGGAGGCTCACGCCCCATAGCCAAACATCAGAAAACCAGAAGCCATGCTGGGGGCTCACGCCCCACAGCCACAGCCAAACACCAGAAAACCAGAAGCTATGCTGGGGGCTCACACCCCACACCCATAGGCAAACCAGAAGCTATGCTGGGGGCTCACCCCTCACAGCCACAGCCAAACACCAGAAAGCCAGAAGCTGTGTTTTCTTTTTCAAAACCAGGTTGATATTGGAACTCAGCTGTTCTAATTCAACAATGTCCAGACTCTGCCTTGTTGTGAGTAATTGCAGGGTCTTTATCTAGAATACTGTTTCAACAATTGTCTTGTTTTGTGTACTTGAACTAGTTCTTTGAGACATGCTCCCTGCACCAGGATACAAGTTCAGACATCTGAGGCCAATTTGAGTATCCAAATCCTCCTGGATAATTGGTATGTTTTCAGCCATAGATGCTGTTTTGCTGGATGGTTCTTAAATTTCCAGGTTAGATCCCTATATTTAAATGTTTGTCTGAGCCACAATTTATGATTCTTAGTTCAATTTTCATAGCTTCTTGGAAATGGAAAAAATCTAGAAAAAGTTTTTCTCCCTTCTCTAAAGGGGTTGAAAAAAAAAACACAGCCTAAAAGCAACCAAACTGATTTGAGGACACTCTGGGGGTGCCTTCCCTCCAGAGGCTGGCAGCTGGGTGGAGCTGAGCAACTCAAACCCCCCAGGCAGCTTTTTGGCCTTAATGGATGAGAACAAAAGATTTGCCATGGAGCCAAGGATGCTGTTTTTTTTTTTATTTCAAAAGTATCAGAATCTATCTTTGCTTTTTTATTGGAATGATCCTAATATACAGGTTAATAAAATAATTTTCTCTTCCAACCTAACAGCAAAAGGTATGTCTGCATACCTCCATAAGGAGTGGCTGAGGCTGGTCAGGCCTCAGGGGGGATGGAACCAAAGATAATGGCCTTCTCTGCCCTGCAGAGATGCTCAAATAAATGGGAACTTTTAAGTTACTGATAAATATATATAAATACAAAAATGGCTTAAGGATAAATTGAAAGTAATATAATTTCTCATCAATTGTGAAGCCTTTCTATGGAACCATTTGTTCAGAGTGAATTAAGCCTTGTAACATGTGGTATTTTCACAGAGCTGAGACAGGAGGATGACAAAATGCTTAATTGACTGACAAAATTTCCTCCTTCTGGGTTGTTTGAAGGCATTTTCTTGATTCTACCATGTTTGGATTTTAACTATGATGCAGAATTCTGTCTCTTCAGGTTGCCTCAGTCAGTTTTGAAAATTCTACCAATGGGTAAATTGTTCTATATTCAAAAGTTTCAAGGTAACATTCTAAAATATAGTAAATGTAAATGTAGCTGGTATCGGAGATCATTGTGTTTTGCAACATAAAATTATTAGCAGGGGATACCTTATATCCATAGATTATAAACTTTTTAAATATGTGCTAATAAATATTTTATGGTTTGTCAGTTTCTTATGTTCATAGAGATGTTAAATGCCTAGTTCTTTTAATACCGGAATATATATAAGGTTGAGTCAGATTGGTATGATTTCTCTAAATTCTATAAAGAATAAAACACTAAGTGTCTAGGCAAATATGTGTTGGATATGTCGATATCTATCCTACAGGGTTAATATGGGTTCCTCTCTGAGTGTGTTGACCACCTATATAAAAGCCAAATCCAAGTAGCATCATGGAACAAAATGGGCTAATATTTTGGCCTCTTTTCCCAGGTCACAAAAGCCACGGGAGATAAAAGGTGCATACTGGAGTGTTTTTGCACTGCATTTCTGGATGTTACCTCTCCTTCTGAACAAGCAGGATATGGAAGCCTAGAAACAAATTAGTGTACCGCACGTACTGGAGAGTCTATTTGGGACAAATCCCCCCCAAGCCTCCCAGCAAGGGAGAAAACCAAGGTCAGCACGACCTGGACTCTGCCTCACTGAATGCTGAGGAAGTCATAGCGCTTCTCCCAGATCTCAATTCCTCCTTGGAGAGCCATTGTGACACCCAAAAGGACATACTTATTAAATCTTTGCTTTGTACCAGGTCTTAAACACTCAGAGAGAAATTTATAACCAAGAGTATATATAATAATAAGTCTAATCCTATGACTAAATGTCATAAGCCTCCAATCATCAAAATGGTTTCTAACAGGATGCAATCTAAAATAATTATGTGCTAGACAGCTCCCTTGGCCACTAAAGGAGTTTTGCGACACCAATCTCTGTCCCTGGTTTGCCCCAGGAAATATTGGAAAATATATTTTTAAATTTCCTTAAATATAGGGAAGACAAGATAAACACCTTAGCATGCTCAACTTGGTTACAGGTTTGGATGCAGGCAGACTGTTGTCTGGAATGTTTGTTCCTTCCATTGGAGAGGATACTGCTAGGAGAATCTGCTAAATTCTGAATTCTAATAGTGAGAAGAATCACAGGGTTCTAAATTCCCTCAAACCTACCCTAGGTGATGCTTGTGCTTGTATTGTTATTAAGATTGAATACTATATATTTCTCTTCTTAATAACTCTGTTAATATATGTCATATGCTTTGAAAGCCATGCAGGAACTGTCTCAGACCATGTCAGAAGCTGCGATGCCATTCGATAAGCAGTTTTGGGGATGGATCTCGAGTTTCCATGGTGGACAGCAACCCGACACTGAACCACTCTCCACTGGCCACCTTATATGGAACACTCCCCACTTCTGGGGGGAGCTGCCCCACCTCCTGCCTCACAATGTGAGACAGGACAAAATCTTGGCAATGTGATATATGGCTAAGGGATCTCTCTCTCTCTTGACCTTAGCTAGGGACCCTCCCCTCTCTGAGGGATACCCCCAGATGCAATAACTTTGTGTCCTATTCAGCAGGAAAGATGAGAGAGAGACTTCTTTGTCCCCATTCACAACAGCAGTTGGGGTGTCCTCAAGAAAGGGGGAACATTTGAAAGTCTAGGAGTAAAACCCCACACAAGAATGCTAAGCTCCTCTTTTGACCCCTCCCCAGTCAGAGCTTACCATATGCCATTATTAAGTTTGCCTTGCTTCTTAGTAGGCCCCCTAACCATTCTATTGCTAATTCTGATGGTCTCTAGGATTAGAGATGGCCCATAGAAAAAGGGGGGATGTTAGAGTAAAATTAAAATTAGAATAAAAGTAAAAAAAAAAATCTCATGACAAGAGGGAGCTAATTATTAGTAAAAGAAAATAAAAAAGTATCTACCTCAGAATGGTATGTTGGTATGCGCCTCCCCCACCTCACCCTGCTCCTATAACCTTGCCTTTGTTTCCCTGTAATCTTGCATCTGTGGTTAAACACGGTAAATACTGAGAATGGCCTGGCCGGCAAATACTGAGAATGGCCTGGCTGATGGGTTCTATAGATATGGAAGGAATGTGCAGATGCTCTGGTTAATGAAAAAAGCCCTGTAAAATTCCCCAAATTATAGTGTGCATTTTTAGAACTATATAAGCTCTGCTCAAACTTGGCTATGGGCTCATTGCCTCTGTACGGCTATGGATACGCACTGAGCCCTGGGCATGCCTGGTTACTTTTAATAAAACCCTTTGCATGTTGCATAGGATAATTGGTCAGAGTCTTCTTTTGAGTCAAGGGTCCGGGGTCCTAACAATGCTTTGGTACCCCCCTACACACACACCTCTATCATCCCAGACAGGTTGCATTGGGATGACAGAAGGAGGGAACCCTCCTCTCACATGGACTCTCCATCCCCTCCTCTCTTCCACATGACAGAGCTCTCTGCATTTCCTTTTCTTTCCTGCTGTCAATCTTATGATCTGTCTCTAAAATTTACCCTGGTCTGTGAATTTCTATTCTTTAATTTCATAAGACAGGGAACTGGGAATACTCTAAATTTATTGGTGCACAGGAGTATTGGCAAGTAAACACAAGACTCCCATTATTGTACCAAATACACATGGAAAAATGTCTATTCATATAAACAGATATAAACATATAAACAGAGGTTTCATTTGGCCCAATATTACCACAGATTGCTCACTTCTGTAATGAAATTTTATTGGTAAATATTTGTATATTAGAGATACAAATGCATTTGAATATTATTCTTTCACTTTAGTATTTAGAGTATTATTTTTCCTTTCTCTGAATATATTTATAAACAAATAGTGTAATGATGTTTTAGAGAGAGATGAAAGTTATTTTTCCAAGTTATATCAGTTTTGTTAACATGAATGAAAGGTGTAGACATTTATGTTGTGTCAAACTGTTCTAATAGAGCCAATTTTTTGCAAGGAGAGAGAAAGAAAAAGATTATCTGTGCCCTAGGACCTCTAGCCACTGCAAAAAAATTCCAGATGCATTCACCACTTTGTGCATCTATCTGTCTTTAAGTGGATATTAGGGCATCACACCTGGACCATGAACCATTTCAGGCAAGTACCTTAACCGCTGAGCAGTCTTTCCAGACCTAAAACAGCTTTTTTTGTTTTGTTTTGTTTTTGAATGAAAGTCTCACTCTAGCCCAGGCTGACCAGGAATTCACTATGTAGTCTCAGGGTGGCTTCAAACTCATGGTGATCCTCCTACCTCTATCTGTTGAGTGCTAGGATTAAGGGTGTGTGCCATCACACCCAGCTAAAAGAACCAATTTTTAATAGCATCAATTATATGTACTATTTTTTTATAATGATTGATTAATTTCAAATAATTGTGTGAAAATTCAAAAGTACCTGAGTAGAGGTAAACTGGGCTTTTTGACATATATATGAAACAAAATCAACTAGTATATGCCCTAGCACAGAGTCCAGATAGCCTTAGCTGTGGAAGCTGACCATGAAGGTCAGGGTTAGGCTAGAATTCAGAGTCATGGGTCTATCCCTATGTGCATACTTCACATTTGTATAAGCAATCAAATATTTAATTATTAGGAAATTAGAAATGACCAGATCACCAAGGCTAGAAATCCAGATGAGGAGATACTGAATCCTGTAGTCACACTACTGATCTCAAATTGTACCTCAAATACTTATAAATTGAATAGCCTCAGCCTGATAGTCAAAATCTTGTATGCCTCAATTTCATTCATCAGTAAAATACAAAATAAATAAAAGTTTTTCTCACAGAGTTCTAGTGAAGTTCTGATTTGTGATTGTAAGTAGTACATATGCCCTACATAAAAAAATATGAGCCTATATTAATTTTGGGAAGTACTTAGTGTAGTGCCATACACAGATGTGTTGCTGTATAATCACTTCTTCAAATGCCTTATCATTGACAGGTTAAGGAATAAATACTCTTTAATACACTGGATCTTTTATGATATTTATATCTACTTTATGCTCTTGCTGCCATGGCTTCAGTCTCCTGTTGTTCGATACAGTGCTCTTGTTAAGGTATTTAAATGTTCTACATTGTATTTGGTTAATTCAATACTCTAAATTTTGTGCACATTAAGGTGAATTTAGGCATAACATTTGTGACATGCTTGATTTTTTTTTACAAGATGCTAAACACTAACTTCTGGAATTTTTTTTGTTAATATTTGATCACTTCTAATTTCATTATTCCAAACAAAGAAGAGAGAAAAATCCCAGAGTCATTTTGGAAAAATCAAATATCTTACCTGAACAAAATCATCAGCTTGTTGTTCATTAAAAGTCCATTATAATTTTTCATATTATTTTATTTATATTTTAATATACCTTTTCTATTTTATATAAGGTTAATATCATCATAAGGTTAATAATGGATAACGAAATATGTCATCATGATTATGATATATAAAATATTTATTTTCAACAATATGTAAAAGGAATAGGAATTATTGATGTTATTATACCTATCAAATATCTGGGCATCTTGTGTTAAGTATAGGAAGATCAAGAAATATAATTTTGCTTTTTGTAGATCAGCAGATATTTTTTATACAGAGAGCTGAGAATTCACATTATTAGTAATGACTGTTAAAAGAAGATGCCCCAAACACACAATGTACAATGAGAAGTCCAAATGTCAAATGACATCTTGGGTTTAAAGAGAAGTCTAATTTTATCCTAAATTTAGAGACTCACAAATAAATGAATTACAGAGAGAGAAAGAAAGAGAGAAAGAAAGAGAGAGAGAGAGAGAGAGAGGAAAGTGAGAAGAATGGAAAGAGGCAGGAGACATCTTTCCTATACTCTAAGTTGGCAATCATGAGAATAGCTCTCACATAGATAAATCAACCATCTATGACCTCGGGAGGGCCAGTGGTCATAGAGAATTATTATACATTTGAGAAATCTTTCTGCAAATTCTACACATTGGTATATGAGTTTAAATCATGTTAAACTATGGTTAAAGAACATAGAGATTTAGAATTAATCTATATAATGCTGGCTAGAGTCAAATTAAGTTACTGATGTATTTGTATACGGTCAAACACTTCATATTTAAAAACCTTCTTTTAAGGCAGTGTCTTCTTGATAAGAGTGGGTTGGTGGACCATACATGGTAACTTGTGCTTGGAAGCAAGATACAAATGTGTAATACTGCTAAATCATAGGTGAAAGGAGTCATGATCTGTTCTATATATTGCAGAACAATATTTGCAAACTATATTTTCACCTGTTAATGTACATTTTAACCTTTGAAGGCTGAAATCCCTTATCTTGTACATTTTAGAGACATACTGATATGCTTAATAAAGTGATACGGGAAAGAAGGCTCAGTAGATAAAGTTCTTGCCATACAAGTGTGAGTACCAAAGTTTGTATTCCCCAAATCCACATAAAGGCTGACACAGTATCTCAAGAAGCCTCTGTGATTCTAGCATACCTGTGGTGAGAAGGGAGGTGTAGACAGGAGAATCACCCAAAAGCTCACCTTCCAGTTATCACGGACAATGCAAAGTGAACAAGAGATCCTACCTCAAACAAGGCTAGAAGGTAAGGACCAAGACCCAGAGTTGTCCTCTTACCTTCACACACATAACATGGTACATGTGTGCCCCCCAAATATGAATAATGTCAAATTAAATACCCACATTTTTTTCTGATTCAAGGTATCATGACAAGATAGTGCAATGACATCTTAAATGATCCTTCTGGATTTCATCTTTGCCCCAACAATTTCTATAGGATGACCATACAGATCAAACTGTGTTTCTTAGTATATATTCTTCACTCATCAACATTGAATCATCCAACAAACCTTACGTAATAATAGAAATCACTAGACATCACTCCAGGTGTTAGACAGGATATAGGCACCCATATTTTTATACCATGGGTGAATTATATACCAGGATATTTGAACACTACTAATATACAAGGAATATATTATCAGTCTTAGTAAAAAAAAAAAAAAAAACTTGTTTCTTATCATCAATTAAAGATCTGTGTCAGAAGGACCACAGTCCATTTACTACTTGCATGGATAGTGCCATATTCACCAAAGTTAATCTTGATGTTAAAAATATCGGTAATGGTAATTTAAAAAATCAAAAAAATAATTACTTTCAACTCAATTGCTTGTTTCTTCTATGCTATCTCCAACACTAAAATTTTTTCCTTCTTTCTTTCAATTTTCTTCCTGTATTTTGTATCTTTTATTTTCAAATACAGTACTCTCCTATATTTTCTCTTATTAATTCTTCATTCTACATCTGTCCTCTCTCATATATTCACCTTTCTTCTCTCTTATATTTTCCTATACTTAATGATGTACTTTCCCTATTTCCTTCTTGGCCTTCCCTCCCCTCCCCCAAATCTGTCTACACTATGAAATCCACTGTTGTTTCTGTCATCACTACTCTCCTTCATTCCCTGGATTTGTCAACATCGTTGTTTTCTCTTCCCATTTTTGTCTGCAGATATCTCAAGTTATTAAAACTAACTAAAGCAATTGATGTGAATTGGATAAATTTGTGAGATACTGTAAAATACCCTACTATCAGGACTATCTCCAAAAGCAAAGAGTAACTTTCTTTTCTTTATTAAGAAATCAACAAACATCAACAAAAAAGAAGCAAAATTCAGCACAACCATACAAATGATTTCTAATAAAATATAGATATAAAATATAATTTCTCATAAAATATGATAAAATATAAATATAAAATATCATAAATTTACTGTTTTGAATTATTCAGTTATAAATATGTTCCATTTGAGCCCAGGCATCCTTTCCTTGTCTTTGCATCCAGGCCACCAAGATGTCACCTGCTATTTTCTGCCATGTGCCCCCCCCCACTGTAATGGACAGATCCTTTTGCAACATGCCAAAGTAAGTAAAGGTTTTTGCACTTGGTGCAAAGAGATTGGTTTGGTCCTGTAACTGTCATAAATCCAGCACTAATTCAGCAATTTCCCTGAAAACTTGAGGGTACTCTTCATCTGAAATAAAATTTAACAATATAGAAAAAATACAGATCAAGCAACTCCTAAGTTCCCACTCCAACAGATGATTGCATTAATAGGATTAAAGTAAATGACAGCCATGGCCATGTATGAAAATCATAACCTCAAGTGTCTTTGGGAATATCTTTAGTTGGCTGGTTAAAAATGGATGTTTATTCTTCAAGGATATCATATTCTACTAGCACCATTTGTTGACTAGAATATATTCATTGTATTATACAGTCACCCTATTTTAATGGATCTTTAGACTTTAGTTTGGACGATTATGTTCCCCATAGCCTTAGGTATTTTTATTAAGGTTATACTTCCTACTTAAGTCTCCAGTAGCCTACTGGATGGGGTTATGTTATTGGGGATGGATATGAATTCCCAACCAAATGTATGGAGAGCAATTTGAGCTGCAGGGATGTGCTCTGCTTGCTACAAGTGTGATCTGGGTGCTTTTCATTATTTCTGGCTTTTTTTTTAAAATCTCTTCTTAGATGTATAAAAGTAGCTTCTACCGCCCTTGATGGAACTCCCTCCTGCCTGGATCTGTAAGCTTGAAATAAATCCCTTCCTCCCATAAACTGTTTCTGGTTTGGATGTTCATCCCAGCTACATAAAGCTGTCTTCTACACTTAGTCAACCTTTTTTCTTTTTTTAGGTCCAGTACCATGTTTTTTAATTAATTTGGGTGTTAATATGTTTTGAAGTTGATACTTGGGTTTTCATTTCTTTTTGAGACAGGATCACAGGGTGGCCTCAAAATTATGTTACTCTTGCCTCAAACTCCTTTTTCCCAGAATCACTGGTATACACCACCATATCCAGAGATATTTTCATAGAAAGCATTATCTTGAAATGAGATAAGCTCAGTTCTGCTCTTTCTCAAGATCTGTTTTGGTAACCTGAGATCTTTTTTTTTGGCTCTTTGTGAATTTTATGGTTCTTTTTCTTCACATTTTCAAAATGATTGGAATTTTAAAGGGGATTACATTTTACCTTCTGATCACATTGATATTCTGTACATTGAAACAATGTTATGTCTTCCAATCTGAGTGCACAGATCTTTCCATTACCTTGTGATTTCTAAAGTGTATTTCAACTTTACTTTATAGAACCTATCTTATAAAGCTTTTGCCACAATAGATAGTTCTACTAAATAATGTTTTATGTTAAAAATATTTCCAGTAGATTATAATGAATGTTAGAGAACACTCATAAAAGAAAAACTTAACATAGAAATATTTTTTAAAACTGTTAAAATCATGTATAACACTTATATGGGTTTCTATAAGACTTTATTTTGTTTGCTTCATATTTTTCTAGTTTTCAAAGCTATTTAACAATTCATTTCTATAATAATAATAAAACTGAACTTCATTTAAAACATCAATATACTATCATCCCAAAACAACAGCCTTTGAATTCAGAAAACATGTTTTCAGTGTGGAAAAAAAGAAACCTCAATATGTGACATGCTCAATCCTAAAAATGACATCTCTATCACCCTTTCCCTGTCTTACAGAACATTGTAGAAAAGGGAAGAGAAAAAAAATATGACTTGTAGAGAAGGGTAGAGTGCTATGAAAAGCTGTCATTCAGAGATGGTGGAAGAGCACATGAACCCCTGCCTTGTTCTAAGTAACTATTGGCAGTTAATTGTTATTGGGTAAGGAGGAGACCTTTTCTTTAGTGGTACAGTCACTAGTAAATTGTCCATGCCCCAGTAAATAATCCTCCACCCATGCTCATGTAAGCAAGCCTAATTACACTGAGTGTCTCACCAAAAAGAAAGAACTAAGAGTAGAAGGGTGACTAGTTGAGAATATTAAGGGGATCAGCAGGAGTGTCAGGGAAAGAAGAGAGGTTAATACATTATGTACATTTATGAAACGACTGACAAACTTCAAAGCTAGTTTATAAAAAAGGACAGATTTTAGTGAGGGGGAGAACTTAACTGGAACTGAGGACTTAGGGCAATATTCACTGGAAGCCGGACTCCTGGGCCCCCAAAGAGAGATGCACTATGCTAGAGATTGATGGAGAGGCTACTAAAAATAGAATCTAGCTAATGCAGAAATGTTTATCAGTTAACCTATTCTGATCTCACTCTGCGTTGGAGATACTCTTTGTATCTTTCAGAATGCAGTGAGACAGCTGTGGCTCATCCAACCCTACCAACAAACTGCAGGCCGATAGCTGACATCCTGGCAAGAGATGAGCCAACCCAGATATACCCTGGAGGATCCAAATGGAACCACACAGGCAGGAACCCTGCAGAGAATTATGGGATGAACAAGTGACCCGGAGCCACAGCAAATCAGTCAACACAAGATAAACCAGTGAGACAGACACCAATGATTTTCGACACAACCTAAAGCAAAAGTACAGAGAACCCTAAGTTCTCAACAATAAAGCAGCCTTAATACTCACCCACCACGACTCAGGAAACTTAGCAGAAGGGGAGCGGAAAGATTGTGAGAGCAGTGGTGAGGGAGAATACCCAAAGTCATGGCCCCCCTCAGCAACAACACACTAGAGCTGAAGGAACCCGGCTGACTCCTAGGCTTATCCATGGTCCCCAGACCCAAGGACTGTTTCAGACTGCCCACAGAGGAGGATATCCAGCTGATTGGTATGGGGAAGAGGGGCACTGGGGAACTGGGGATAACAACTTATTGTTTTCCCATTAAATAATGTAATTCATTATGGACAATAAATAAAAAAAGCTAGATATTTAATAATCAACAATTGTTTTGACATTTAAAAAATCAAACATTAAGTATGAAATAATTAGAAACTGAGAAATTGAGTATGTTAACATTTTAAATTTCTAAGGTTAAATTAAGAAGTTTCAAAGAGAGTATATTACAATGTGTCATCTTAAAACTGTAGCTGTGGGTCCCTATTGGGGAATTGGGGATAACAACTCATTGTTGGCCCACTAAATAATGTAACTCGTTATGGCCCCCAAAAAAACTGTAAAAAGCTAAAATAAAACATATGTATATGTATATATATATATATGTATATATATACATATACATATATATATGCATACTTTGGTTTTTGTCGTGTTTTCATCAGTACTAACAAAATGCTAAAATTACATTAAGAATGACTGAAGTAGGCGGCTGGTAAGATGGCTAAGTGGTAAAAGTCACTTTCTTGCAAATTCTGACAATTAAAGTAGTTTGCTTGCAGAGCCTGTTGGTCCAGGTTCAATTCCGTAGTACCCATATAAAGCCAGACAAAGTGCTTTAAGTGTCTGGAGTCCATTAGCAGGGTCAGGAAGCACTGATGAGCCCATACTCTTTTTTTTTATCTGCCTCATTCTCTCTCCCTGAGATAGAAATATTGTTTAAAAAAAAATACTGCAGCAGACCACCATGATTTTTTTAAGATGGTGATACAACTATTAAATTTCTGGAACCTGATAAATATGAGTTTGTTAAGTACACAGTTTTCAAAGGCTAGAGCAACTGGCAATTCTTAGTATTCTCACAGCTAGACATGAAGTCACTAACACAAATAAACTTTGAAGTCAACATCTAAATGACTTATACAAACAGAATTACAGTATTCACACTTATTTAATTCTTTCTCATCCTTTGATTTTGATAACGTTAGGAAGTTTATAAAGATTTAAACTTTTATGAGAAAAATCATAGTTTTCAGAACAATAAAAACTCCTAATCATTTTACATAATAATAAATGTGAAGTTGGATAAAGACCTATCTTGTTGGTTTACACAATTTATTGTAATCAATTTAATATCACTTCCAACAGTGTGGCAAAGCACTGCATAAACAATATGATAATTGGAATTCCTCTGCTCCCTGAATTAGTAAGCAAGTTACAGTGCATATCGATCATGCATAATGAGTGTGAAGCATGACTTGATTACATTTCATTTGCATAAGAATTTTCTGTAATTTTTTTAAAGTGATCATTTTAATTCAGAATAGATTTAAATGCCATACTACTGCTGCTCTCCTCCTGAAATGCTCAGCAATCTTCTTACATAATACGAAAATGCTAATTAATTTTTTAATGCAGAACCTGGCTTCTTAATGAGTTTTCACCTTTCTACATGCTCTCATTACACTGTCACCTTTCTGGGGTTCATAATTGGAGTACATATTTATATGGTTCAGTTCTACTTGGCACATCATTGCACTTACAAAAATATGTGTTTTGAGTAATGCTGAGATTGTCCAATTTCCAGAAAAACTTACTCTCAATGAGCAAGTTTGTAAAATCTCTACATTAATTTAGAAAAAAAAAATTGATTCAAGTATATTTTCTGATCCGAAGTTCCAAAAAGAAACAGAAAGGAACTGTAAGAGGAATAAATAGAGAACAAGTAGTTACATTACAAGATAGATGTACTAGTGTTGCTTCAGATCGTATTTTTAAATTAGCGAGATATCAAGGATTGTTGGAAATATTTGCATATAATTATGTAGAAACAGTTAATTTGCTAATTATTACTTTTTAAAGGTAGTTGTCTTTTTACCTTTTCTTTTTTTTTCTTTTGGTTAGGGCTTTTCCACCTTTGGAATGATTACATTAAATTATTATTCATAGGGGCGGAGCAAGATGGTGGATGAGTAACAGCGATGCCAGGACTCTCTTCGGAAAGGTTTGATCTCTTTAGCTGGGATCCAAACTTTGGGTCACCAGCTGGACCTGATTTCAGGGCCTCCCTCCCTCCCCAGCCCCTGGGCCAAAGCAGAAGGGGTTCTCCAGCAGCTCTCTGCTTCCCAGCAGAGCAGAGGACCGAGCCCCTTCCTCCCCACTAGCTCCCGCCATTATCACCTCGCAGCGGGTTCCGAGTGCCGCTAAGTGATCCGCTTCCCCTCATGGGAGCACCTGATCCTCAGACGTGCTTGTCTCCACGACCCCCCCCCACACACACACACATACACAAGCACATGTGAGCCTTCGGCAGGCTAAGCTAGCTAGGTTCCAGGGCCAAACTTGAGGCAGATACCCGGGAAGCTTGAGAGGGGAGAAGTCATCGCTCTGCGGAGGTTTCTTTGCCTAACTGGGACCCAGCCCAGGGTGGCGGCTGGGCCTGTCCCTGGGCCTCCCAGCCTCTCCTCAGTTTTGGGACCTCAGCGGGGTTCACCTACTGCCATCGGCTCTGCAGGAGAGCACGCAGCCAGCCCCTCAGGCTCCTGCCTTCTTTCCCTCACGGCGGTGGGTTCCCAGTACTAGGTGCCAATCGAGTGGCTTCCCTGTGGGAGCTCCCGGTCCTCAGCCATGGTCATCTCCACCAGCTGAGAGGGGAGGAGGTGTCTCTCCACGGAGGTTTATTTGCCTAACTGGGATCCAGCCCAGGGTGGTGGCTGAGCCTGTCCCTGGGCCGCCCAGCCTCTCCTCAGGTTGGGACCTCAGCAGAGTTCCCATACTGCCCTCGGCTCTGCAGGAGAGCGTGCAGCTGGACCCTCAGGCTCCCGCCTTCGTCCGCTCACTACGGGTTCCGGTCCCTGGTGCCAATTGAGTGGCTTCCACCGTGGGAGCAACCAGTCCTCAGACTTAATCCCCTCCACGACCCCACCCCATATACACAGGCAGACGCGAGCCTTAGCTTGGTTCTGGGGCCAGTCAGAAGGCAGATACCTGGGGGCCCTGGCAGAGGCCGGTTCATCAGACGGTTATATCCCAGGAGGGCAAAGGCGCTCTCCGTGAGTACCAGGGATCACGTGCTACTGCCCAGAAGTAAAGTGGGCTGAATAGCACTCCTCAGGGCACCGGAGTCCCTCTTCGCTAACAGGGCATGGGCAGAAACCAACAGAAAAACTATCTTCCCAACCCAGGGCAACTAGTCCCATTATGGAACATGAAATTGACAAGGGAGTAGAAGGAGCTGATACACAATTGCAGAGAGAGAACAATATGACTCCTGACCACAACAGCAATACAAATATGATGCAGTTAAGGGCTGAAATGGAAGTTATAAGAAAAGACATGAATGAGATGAAGCATTCTTGCTCAAGCATAGCCTCCAGACTGAGTTTGATGGACAGAAATATGAACAAATTCAGAAATACATAAAGTGAATTAAAGATTAATCAACTAAGAGAAGAGCTGGACAATCAATTAATTAAATTTGATGAGGACTTAAGAAAACTTAAAAATGATTATCAAGAATCCCAAGCAAAATCAAAAAGAGATTGGAAATTGGATCTCACCAAAGAATTGGAGACAATAAACAAAATCATAGCATAAACCAATAATGAAAATGAAATATTAAAAACTTCCCTTGAAGCATTTAGTCCCAGGGATGATGATCTGGAGGACAGACTTTCAGAAGTAGAAGACAAATCAGAAGGAAATAATAAGGATGTCATAGGTTTCAGTAAATTCAAGAAATCAAGTGAGCACAATTTGAGGGATCTATGGGATACAATAAAGAGGACCAATATTAGAATCATGGGGATCCCAGAGGGAGAAGAAGCTCAGGCTAAGGGCACAGGAAATATCTTCAACAGAATTATTCAAGAAAACTTTCCCTATCTAACAAGAGAAAGTCCACTCAACTTTCAAAGGGCCCAGAGGACCCCAAACAGAGTTGACATGAAGAGAAATTCTCTAAGACACATTTTAATTAAGATGCCTAACATAGAAAGCAAAGAGAAAATACTCAAAGCTGCTAGAGGAAAGCAGACAGTAACTTACAGGGGAAAAGCCATCAGACTTACCTCAGACTTCTCATTAGAAACCATGAAAGCCAGAAGGGCTAGGAATAATGCTTTTCAGGGCCTAAAAAAACATGGCTTTCAACCTAGACTATTGTAAACAGCAAAGATATCCCTCCTGATAGAGGGAGAAGTGAAAGTGTTCCATAAAGTAAAACAGCTCTATGACTATTTCAAAACAAAACCACAATTTCAGAAGATCATACAAGAGTTACCCCATACAGAAGAAACAAGAAATCTTCCTCGGAAGAGTACCAGAGATAAGACACGACAATCACAGTCAGTGTGCTAATAACAGCAGCACAGAAAAAACCCTCATTATCCCTTCATCATGGCAGGGCTCAAAGCAAACCTCACAGTTATATCACTGAATATAAATGGACTTAACTCCCCTATAAAAGACACAGACTTGCAGGGTGGATCAGAAAAATGGATCATTCCATCTGCTGTCTTCAGGAAATGCACTTTACTTCTAAAGACAGCAACCTTCTTAGAGTTAATGGATGGAAAACAGTTTATCAGGCATGTGGAAGTAAAAAGAAAGCAGGCATGGCTACACTAATCTCTGACAAAATAGACTTTACACCAAAATCAATTAAAAAGGATGATGATGGTCACTTCTTACTCATCAAAGTTAGGATACTCCAGGAGGATGTCACCATCATCAACATGTATGCACCAAATTTGGGTGCAACACAGTTCATAAAGGAAACTCTACTCAAAAATAAAGCAGAAATAGACTCTAATTCCATCATAGTAGGAGACTTTAATACACCTTTATCAGCTCTAGACAGATCAACCAAACAGAAGATCAGCAGGGACATAACAGAGCTGAATGACACCATTGGCCAGCTGGGGATTAAAGATATTTACAGAACGTTCTACTCCAAAGACACAGAATAAATATTCTTCTCAGCAGCACATGGGACTTTTTCTAAAATTGATCACATCTTATGTCACAAATCTTCCCTAAACAAATTCAGGAAGATTGAGGTAGTTCTTTGCATCATATCAGACCACAGTGCATTAAAGGTAGAAGTTAACAATGGAGCAGGATCCAGAAAGTACACAAAGTACTGGCGCCTGAATAATGCGCTCCTAAAAAATGATTGGGTCATCCAAAAATTAAAACAGGAAATTCAGAATTTCCTAGTATTAAATGATGACGATAACACATCATACCAGAACTTATGGTACACAATGAAGGCAGTCCTGAGGGGAAAGTTCATCGCGCTAAATGCCTTCATATCAAAGACAAAGAGGTCTCACATCAACAGTCTAAGCAACCACCTAAAAGCATTGGAACAGATGGAAAAAGCTAACCCGAGGAGCTCCACACGAAAGGAAATAATTAAAATCAGAGCTGAGATTAATGAATTGGAAATAAACAAAACAATTTTAAAAATTGATAAATCAAAGTGTTGGTTCTTTGAAAAATTTAATAAGATCGACAAACCTCTGGCCAACCTAATAAAACAAAGAAATGAGAAAGCCCAAATCAATAAAATCAGAAAGGACAATGGTGAGATCACAACAGATCACAAAGACATTGGGAGAATCGTCAAGTAATAATTCCAAAACCTCTACTCCACAAAATTAGAGAATCTGGAAGAAATGGACAGGTTTTTGGACACCTACCAACTGCCAAAGCTTAACCCAGAGCAGATAAAAGCACTAAATAGACCTATCACACCCACAGAGATTGAAGATGTAATCAAAAAACTTCCCAAAAGGAAAAGCCCAGGACCAGATAGTTTCTCAGCTGAATTCTACCAAGCCTTCATCACTGAACTGAAACCACTATTTCTGAAGCTTGTTAGAAGCATAGAAAAAGAGGGAAGGCTCCCAAACACCTTCTATGAAGCTTCCGTTGCCCTAATCCCCAAACCAGGCAAGGATGCAATAAGAAAAGAGAACTATAGACCCATATCTCTGATGAACTTAGATGCAAAAATCCTGAACAAAGTCCTAGCAAACCGGATACAATGCTACATCAAAAATATTATCCACCCTGACAAGTTGGCTTTATCCCAGAGATGCAGGGATGGTTCAACATACGCAAGTCGTTACATGTGATACACCACATTAATTGGCTCAAACACAAAAATCACAGTGATCCTACTTCTGCCCTCCCTAGTGCTGGGTGGGATTAAAGGTGTGCACCACCTTAACTGGCTAAAATATGAACCTTTTAAATATACTCTAAATCCTACTTTGAAATTATACATAACTACATGACTCCAATTCATGCCTGAATAGTGAGTGTGCAATATGATGCATATCTCATGCAGTTGTTCAAGATTCATCCTTCTTCTTTGTCATGAATACCTTTTCAAATGAGCAATATTTATAAGGGCTATGTGTCATGAATTACTACAAAAGAACACCAAACTGACTTTATATAACAAAATTTTAAATAGGCAAATGAAAATGTATGATATATTTTATGTTTATGAAATCTTCATGTTTCAAAGAATTCTTATGAAATTGAGAAGCAATGATAAAGGAAGGACTTTATCACTGATGGAGTCTGAATATCAAAGCTACTTCCTGATTAATGAGAAGAGAAATATATGACATACATATCAATTCAACACAGCATAATATCTCTGGAAATGGATTATACTCACAATTTGAGTGTACTTTTTCAAACATAAATTATAATATATTTTGTCTGTAATTTAATTGTTTGATGCTAATTCTATATATTGATTTGTTTTAGGAATCTGACATGGGGGCTGGAGATATTTCTCAGTGGTTAAAGTCACTTGTTTGCAAAGCCTGATTACCTGACTTGATTACCCAGCACTCATGTAAAGCCAGATGCTCAAAGTGTCATGTGTGTCTGGAGTTTGTTTGCAGTGGCAAGAGGCCCAGCTGTATGTGTCCATATTCTCTCAATCTCTCTCTCTCTCTCTCTCTCTCTCTCTCTCTCTCTCTCTCTCTCTCTCTCTCTCTCTCTCTCTCTCTCCCTCCCTCCCTCCCTATTTTTCTCTCTCTCTGTTTCTCTGTCCCTCATTCAAATAAACAAATAATTTTTTAAAGAATCTGATTTAGATCCAGGCATGGTGTTGCAGACCTTTAGTCCCAGCATTTGGGAGCCTGAGGTAGAAGGAATGCTGTCAGTTCAGTGGCACCCTGGGCCATTGTTCCAGGTTAGCCAGAGGTAGAATAAGACCCTGCCTTGGAAAAAAAAGAAATAAAACAACAGAAAAATCACAAAATTTGACTAGGGAAAAATTAGAATAATAGTTGTGTGAACAGAACTCCAGTGTTTAGCTAACATTCATATATATGGAGTTATAGGAGACGAAGAACTAAAGTCCTATCAAGGGCCAGTGTTAAATCTTCCCATGGTGTTGAGATATATACAGCAAAGATACTGGAAGCATAATAAATCAATGAGGTGTTAAAATATATACAGGGATTTTATAGGAAAAAGAGTGGAGAAAGTTTCCAGGCAGGGGCAATCAATGAAAACTGTAGTTCATTCACATTTATGAGAAAGATATGATTCACCCCCTCATGGAGCCTAACTGAGAAATAATTATAAACAACACAAGCTAGAAAATGCAGAGACATGCTAGCCAGGCAAAATAAAAGACCAAATTGAAGGAGGAAGTACAAAAGACATTCAAACTGAGAAGCAGGGAAAGCATGATCTTAGAGCCAACAGTTTATGTGAACCCTAAGAAAAAAATATGAAGATGCAAAGATGGGTAACAAAGAGGCTGTGGACCACCCTCATCATAAGCACAAAGGATGTTGGAAGGAGCAAAGCATTGCTAATTTGGACAAATATATATGGCATAGACATAAGCGATGAGAGATAATGAGAAAAATATCAGTTATATCCAGAATGGATGTGAACTACTGATTGTTTTATAATATAGGCATGACCACAGCTGTGCTTTCGAAGATAAATAAGGTCACTGTTGTAAAATTTAAAAGAAAAGAAAGACAGTAAGGGCAAGAGATAAGACATTAAACAGGACTTCACCCTGATTCAGTGTATGATCCTTTTGAACAAGTAGAATCCATGTTCAGGCAATAGTGAATTGCTACATCTCTTAGTATCAATGTCCTACTCAAAGAAATTCTTCTCCCATCTGTTCTTTTTTGCCTTTCAGTTGGTGCCATCGTTCTAATACTTCATTTAATTGTTTAATCTTGGTTTCTGCTAAACAATTATAATTCTTTTTTTTTCAGGAAACATTGTAAAATGTATGATGTTATTTCTATTGGAAGGCCAAAAGGTTTCTTCCTCCATGGTGTGGAACTTTCTAGCTACTTATCCATCTGACTCAAAAATGAACATTACTCTCATTTCTTCTCCCTTTTCCTACAGATTAAAGTTCAAGTTTATGTGAATATAAATTAAAACTGCTATAGGATATTATCTTAAGTGGATTCTACCCTCAACTTCCCCCAGGTTTTGTCCTACATGTTCATATGATACCAGAGAAGGCTGAGTTTTTACTTACAGGTGTTTCTAAGCTTGCTCATTGTTCTTGCTATCATCTTTCCTGTTGTCACCATCTCACCATCTGCACAACAATGCAGAAGTAATCTCCAAATATATGAGCACCAGATGATTTCAGACTCATGCATCAATAAGGCACCATTGGGCCTGGAGATTTGGCTCAGTGGTTAAGAAGCTTGCCTGCAAAGTCTAACTCTACACCAATTCCCTAGTGCCCATGTAAAGCCAGATGCACAAAATGGCCCATACACCTTAAGTTCATTTGCAGCAACTGTAGGTCTTGTTGTGTCCATTCTCACTGTATGTGTTCCCTCTATCTCTCTCTGCTTGCAAATAAATAAATACAATTTAAAAAATAGTGCACCATTACATACAATGTCATCTATAGTCTGCTACTGTTAGGACCCCGGACCCCCGACTCAAAAAAAGACTGACCAACTCTCCTATGCAACACGCAAAGGGTTTTATTAAAAATAACCAGGCATGCCCAGGGCTCAAGTGTGTATCCATAGCAGGACAGAGGCAAAAAAGCCAAGAGCCAAGTTCAGCAGATCCTTTAAGGGAAATCCAAACATGCATCACAATACAGGGAATCTTTAAAGGCTTTTCCAGTAACCTGGGCATTTGCACATTCTTTCCATATCTATAGAACCCATTCTCAGTCTTTACTGGGCTTAACCACAGATGCAAGATTGCAGGGAAACAAAGGCAGGATTATAGGGGCAGGGTGAGGTGGGCGAGGCGTACCAACATACCATTCTGAGATAGATATTTCACTTTTCCTACTTCCTTTTATTAATAATTAGCTCCTTCTTGTCCTGAGATTCTCTACTTTTATTCTAATTTTTAATTTTTCTCTAACACTACAATCATCATAATACCATTAAGAATATAAAAATATGAGCTACTTCTGCCTCCAATTAGTAGGAAAGGGGAAACATGTATTAATCATTGAATTTCTACCTTTCTGCCTGATCTTTTGAGCAACTGAGAAAAATTACCAGTGATCTTCAGCACTAATGTGAGCAAAGTTGTTTTACCTCCTTCACAAGTAGACAGTGTTAACCTCCTTAGTAAGGCTTCAGTTAAAAATTAAAAAGCTATAGAACTTGGTTGATTAAATCGTTCCAGCCTGTGCATTTTCTATTCCAACATCACTGTGATAAAACATGAATAAGAATTTTTTCCACCAAGTGATGAACTTCTTTATATTTATCTTTCATATATATGTAAGAAATATGAATATATACATATATATGTATACATCTATGTACATATATATATATATATATATATATATCCTACACATATAGATAGATGATAGATAGACATAGATATCGCATGAAAATGCTTAGAAAGTCCTTTAACATGCATATCTATTCCTTGAAGGCCTGCTCCAGGGCCCAATCTCTTTATAATTTAATATTTTATTCCTCTAGTCTAGGAACTATTCATTTCTGGGACCATTTTTCATGCTAGACCCTGCTACCTACATAGGTCCTACTGGGTAATCCCTTTCTTGACTCACCTATTTGTGGCTGCCATCATTGTTTGGCTTGTGGCCCTATCAGGCCTGTTTCTTCATGGTCGCATTTAATTATCCTTCCTTGTCTGTAACAAAGCTTCTTCATCCCCTCAATTACAAGGATATATGAGATTGTATATTGTATTTAGGATTTCTTGTCTCAATTTTCAACTTACATTATATGTAACAGCTTTTTATTATTTTAATTCAGGTTCTAAGGATTACATTGTGAATATTTTTTATTTAGAGAGTAGTTGTTATTTATTTTACCAGAACCCCCATTTCTTAGAAAAGAATATGGTTCACAATGCAGTGAGTTCTTAATCATGTCATTTTTTTTTGCTTTTTTTTTTTTTAAATTTATTGTCCATAATGAGTTACAACATTTAGTGGGCAAACAATGAGTTGTTATCCCCAATTCCCCACTGCCATCCCCTCCCCCCTCCACTGGAAAACCTCCTCCATGGGTCGTCTGGATCAGTCCTTGTGACAGGGTACCATGGATAGCCTAGTATTCAGCCAGGTTCTCCTGGCCATGCCTCTGGATAATCTCCCCCACCACGGCTCTTACAATCTTTCCGCCCCCTCTTCCGCATAGTTCCCTGAGTCGTGGTGGATGAGTATTAAGGCTGCTTTAAGGTTGTGAGCTTAGAGGTCTTTGTGTCGAAATCATTGGTTTCTGTCTCACTG
>PVHP010015663.1:0-37092 GCA_004024765.1 Zapus hudsonius | reverse complement strand
TGTTTCTGGCTTCTCAAATCCTGTTATTTCATTCACACTCCTGGGCAGAGACTCTGAATTTCATCTGGAGCCGAGTCCTGCCTGAATCGCAAGTTCTTCTTTGCTCTAGTAAAGCTCTCCTAAATTGAATTTGTCTAGTTTTTCTTTTAACAAAGTGCTCACGCATGCCTACAGATCAGGAAGATCAGCAGTGCTTGTTTCAATGCGGCAAGGTAATACTTATTTTCTTCCATTTACGTATCTGTAGTTTCTAAAATTTCAAGAATCAATAACTTTAATTGTGAGAAAATATTCCAATCAAATGTATATTTATAAAACCACTCAGCATGGTTTCAGAGACGTGCAATCTAGAAAGTGCTCACTAGGAGTTAGCAACTTCACTGAATATGCTGCCTGCAGAGTCGGTCATCCGACTGATGGCTCTGGTCTCGTCTCCCTGAAGAAGGTGAGCACTTCTTTTTTAAAAATTATTTTATTATTTTATTTATTCATTTTCAAGCAGAGATAGAGAGAGATAGAGATAGATAGAT
This sequence comes from Zapus hudsonius, assembly GCA_004024765.1. NCBI lineage: Eukaryota > Metazoa > Chordata > Mammalia > Rodentia > Dipodidae > Zapus > Zapus hudsonius. The sequence goes on along the minus strand of PVHP010015663.1, from coordinate 36,562 downwards.
AGATAGATAGATAGATAGATAGATAGATGATAGAGAGAGAGAGAGAGAGTGCACCTTGTGGGGTGGGTCTGGCTTATGTGGGTCCTGGGGAATTGAACCTGCGGCCTTAGGCACTGGAGGCAAGTGCCTTAACCGCTGAACCATCTCTCCAGCCCGAAGGTGAGTACTTCTAAACAGTGAGACACAGACCCACGGGGGCTTCTTGCTGTTGCCTTGTCTACACTCTGTGCTGTGGCCATTGACTCCACAGACAGCCATGTGTCCCGATCTGAGGCTGTTCCTGTTCACAGTGCTCTCTCCTGAACACTTAATGTATTCCTAGCAGATTGGCGATGCGTTATTAATAACTATCCAGGCTGTCAATCAACACCATCTTCTCAGAGACACTTTCCAAGGCAGTCGTATTAAAAACCCAATGAAAGAAAAGAAACTATTTAAGAGGAATTCTTTCTCAACAGGGCTTTCAATTATTTGGCACCTAATTATTTACTCCTTCGTATTTACTCTGCCTCTGCTTCCTGCGGACCCAGTGGAGGTAATTAATTAATTCAAGCACGTGTGAAGACAAAATCCTATATGTCCATGTAGTTATAATAGTGAGTAAGGTACACTGTATAGTTATCTACTAATAGTAGTACAGCGGTAGGATATGTAACACCAGCACATTTGTTTGTCTATGTATGTATGTACATATGTATCATGTATATATGTATGTATGTATGTATATGTGTTAGTGTTTATGTGTTCATATGCATGTGTATGTATGTGGAAGCTGATGGACAACCTAGAGGTCATTCCTTTGGTGACATACACCTTTTCTTGGGACAAAGTCTCTCGCTGGCCTGTTACTCATCCATTAGGCTAGATGGTTGGCCAGTGAGCCCCAGGGATCCACCTGTCTTTGCCTCCCCAGCACTGGGGTTACAAAAGCGAGCCAGCATGCTTGGCTTCTCTTGCTTTCAAGGGAATCACTTTACATCTCCCTGGTCCCCGGCACACGTGTTTTCTTTATCCATGATGGGAGGGAAGGCATGGGCAAGGATGGAGGAGAAAGGAAGCCTGTTCAGGAGAGGTTCACATGTCATCACCTCATGTCTGCCTTGACCCTTGAAAGACTTCCCAACTGCATTCCCTGCTCTGCTTCCACCCCTTCTCCTGACTGCCAACAGACCACCCTCATCTTCATAACAGGCAGACAGAACCTCCTGACACCCTTCCCCCAAGCTCCCCAGAGGCTGCCACAGCCTAGGATAGCTGTTTGGAATGAACTGATAAAATGCTTTTGTTTTTTAAAGTGGAGAAACTTATTTCTCCTCAAAATGAAATTTCTATGGGCTGTCAGTAAATAAATATCAAATAAACATTTCCCTGGCAGAAGTGGGCTGAGGGCCTGTAGCTCCCCTCTTCTGTTTCCTTCGTTTTCAGACCCTGGTGGTCCATCACTCTGCAGTTTGGTGCTGAGTCCTTCTCACACACTGTTCTTCGTTTCATTTCATATCTCCTTCCTTGCCAAAGGTCCCATGGGTATCTACGAGTATTGGTCTAGGACTAGGGCTTAAGTATGTAGCAACAGAGCTCAGAGAACAAACATATGACACACAAGGTACCCATCAGAGTTATAGAGAAAAACGGCAGAAAGAGGAGGAAGTCACGGGAGTGTTTTGTTTGTAGTTAGGTCTGAGAAGGTGGCCTTGGGCAGAGAGCTGAAGGAAATGGGGAACAAACACCAGAGGCTTGCTGGGGAACCCCTGGTTCCCATTCCAGCAGGCATGGTGTACTGCGGTAGACTAGGGACTGGTGTGTTGGAAGGGTGACAGGGAGCCTAGCACAGCTGGACAGGGGTACCTGAGGACAGGAGAGATGATCAGGTCACAGCCCCAGGGTGGCACCCCAGAGCGTGATGGGACATGAGACAGGTTTTGACTTTTCCTCTGAGAGAGGAACTTGGGTTTCAAGAAGAAGAGTGATAGGAACAGAATGGAGGGGGGCAAAAAGGAAGCAGGAGAGCGGGCGGCAGCTCCTGCCTAGGTACGGGGTGATTGAGAGAGAATCTGAAGGGGATCCTCTGTGAGGTAGAAGTGATCACGATTGCTGGTTGGTTGCACGTGGGATGTGATGAACAGAGCTGGTGCTGGTTTAGTGGGTGCAGGAGTGCAGCCTGGAAGTCTTATCTGCAAGTCGTCTATATGGAGAAGAATTTCAACTAGAAGGTGGCTCAGTCCTCCCAGGGAGTGTGGGACAGAAAGAGAAGCAATCCATGGACCAAGCCCCAGGGTACCACCACAGTACTTTGACCTTTGACCTGCGGAGGCAGGGGTACTTGCTAAGAAGAACCAGGAGAGTGGAATCCTGGAGCAAATAGAAAGGACATGTTCAGGAAAGAGTGTAAAATCCACCATTTGGCTTTGACCGAGCAATGCCCATTGGATTAAAGTGACATGTAGGTCCTTGGGGACCTTAATAAGATCAATGTTGGGTGGGTGCTAGGGGAGAAAGTCTGACTACAGTTTTTCAAAGGCAGAGGCTACCTCTCGCTCATGTCTGCACACCCACTCTCCAGGTCAAGTACTTGGTCACAAATAGGCAAGTGGTGAGATGTGTCAGCGGATGAGCCCCTCCTCTCATGAATCCACTGATCTATCATATTTCCACATCCAGGACCCCAGGCATTTCATGATATGTTCTGAATGGGGTGAAGGGGTAAGACAAAGGGAATAAAGGAGCTCAGATAATGCAAAAACATTATCTAGCTTCTAAAGGGTTAGCCAGGTCTATCTTGTAGAGGACGATGTAACTTTCCTGCCATGTCAGACTGGCCATAAGAAGGTCTGTACCATGGCTCATCAATTGATGGAAAAAATGTTTCCTCTTTCCTTGTGTGTGTTGTTCATATTTGTATGCGTGTGTTCAGAGGCTTGAGCTCCATGACAGCTGTCAATTGCTTTTCACCTTATTTGTATGAGCCAGGCTCTCTCCCTGAGCCTGGAACTCACTGACTCAGGTGGACAAGCAAACCAGAAGTCCCTGGAATCCTCTGGCTTTGCCTTTGTAGTGCTGAGATGACGGGCACATGTCATCGCACATGGTATTTTATGTGGCCTTCGTGCTTGTGTGACAAGCACTTTTGCCCACTGAGCCATCTCTCCAGCCTCAGGAAAACGGTTGAATATTCAAAATATCCACAGTGCTGACGACCAGGATACTTTTTGTACGTGTTAGAACTTGTATTCCCCCACATTTCCACCTTGTTTGTAAGTACTGCTGACCTTGGGCATTCAAGCCTAGGAAAAAGCTGAATCAAAATAGCAGTACAAAGTGTTTTAGGTCCTATGTCTTCATCCTCCAGCCAAACAGCTGCTTTTGTAAATAAAACTTTCTTGAAGCACAACCCCATCCACATGGCTGGAATAGCAGAGCTGGGCAGTGTGAGTGACCCAGCAGTCAGGCATCTTTCTTATCTAGCCCTTTATAGGAACAGTTTACACACTCAATTTTAGAGCAGCTCAGCCAGTGGCTACTAGGGCAGAGTGATTAAGGTACAAACTGGAATTTGGGACGAAAATACAGTATTTGAACCTTGTTCTATTTTTCCTTTAAATATTAAGAAAGGAAAGATTTGATATTTATGATGTGGATTGAAAATGAATGATGAGTATACTTTTTGAATAAAGTTATGAATCCTGAGGATATATAGCCAAAAATACCAGGAACAGATGATGAAAGATGTTTAAAGACCAGATAGATTTAACTGAGGATTGGGCACTTTGTAGGTGCTCAAAACTGGCTGGGATACTATTAGTTCACATGCATGGAACTTCTGGCCTGCTGTATGAATGCTTTATGTCATTTAATTCAACAACCCTCCAATAAGATCAATATCATGTTCCTGGTCCATTTTACAGATGTAACAACTGAGACTTAGAAAGATTGTCTCCCCCATGCATGCATAGTAAGGAAATAGTTTGTTGTTGTCGTTTTAAAATAGATCCTGCCTCAAGTTTATTTGAGTTTCTTTTTAACAGATCCAGCCACCTGTAAACAGCTGAGGGTAACATGCCAGTCAATCTGTCTTTACATCAGAGGACAGAGAGCTTCACTGTGAGGCCTTCACAGGGGCATGGGCACCTTTGGGAGTCTAAGCTGGAGTGGAAGCTGCAGCCTGGGTCTGGCCTTTAGCTGGATCTCAGCCTGGGCATTGGCTTTTGTTTGGCCGAGCCTGAGACTCTTGGTGATGTAGGGAGGAACACGTTTCCCAAGCTTGGCGTGAGCGATGAAAGCAAGTCGGCTGAGCTTGCGGTGGGCTAGGGCCCTTTGGGAGCTTGGGCTTGACCAGCTTTCCAAGGGCCCTGATGGCCTCGGCACAAGCACTCTTGGCCTTTGTGTTGTTCCCCTGCATCTTCTTTGGGCCCTTCTTGTGCTTCTGGTGAAACACATGCTCCTCAGGAACTTGGGGTCCACCCCCTTAAGAGACTCATAGTTTTGTGATTGGGGCTTCTTGATGTCTCTTCTGTGCCGTTTTCAGGACTGATTGTGTGTGGTGTGGTTCTTAAATTTGGCCATGTCTGCATGGTAACCCCTGGCTCCCAAAGTGTCAGGGACCAGAAGGAGAAGAGCTAGCTTCTAAAAAATATTTTTATTTATTTGCAAGCAGAGAGAGATAGAGAGAAGAGAGACAGGCAAGGAGATTGGACTGTCAGGGCCTCCAAACACTGCAAATGAACCCCAGACACGTACGCCACTTTGCGCATCTGGTTTTACGTGGGTACTGGGTAATCAAACGAGGGTCATTAGGCCTTGCAGGCAAGTGCCTTAACCCCTGATCTATCTCTCTAGCCCAGGAAACAGTTATGAGAAGGGAAGATTAAGGTCTGCCTTATGAATTGCCATGCAGATCCAATTTACTATCTGCTCTCTCTCTCTTTCTCTATCATCTATCTATCTATCTATCTATCTATCCATCTATCAATCATCTATCTATCTATCTATCTATCTATCTATCTATCTATCTATCTATCTATCATCTGTCACCTATCTATCTAGCTGTCACCTATCTATCTGTTTTATTATAAATGTGGTTAGGTATAGACATATTAACTGAAGCCATGTGGGAATCCAATGATTTTTGCCCAATTTATCAATCTTCATTACCAGAGTTCTAAAAATCCACTATGGCAAAAGGTGGATGGACTAAAGGGAGTGCACAACCTCCATTGATCAGCATCTGACTGTGAAATATCTATAACTTCCATAATGGAACTGTGGCCATGAGGGTGCCAGTCAAAGCCGAGAGTGAGGCTGCCTTCCTCGTGGTAATCTTAGAGCATGAATGAACTAGTTAGCCTAAGGCTCGAAGGAATATCCTGGTGTCTCTTCTAGAACACTAGCCAGGCTCTTGGGGAGAGCTGGGTACTGCTCCATCATGAATAGGCTGTGTAACTATATCAGGTGCTCTGATCATTCAAGCACTGGGTTTTTCATTCGTTAATTGAAATGATACTGTACACTTTGCAAGTTTTGGGGCCTTTGGGAACAGTTAATAAATTGCAGATGTGGTAGTCAGTTATGACTATTCTTCATTTTGAATTGTGTTCTTTTATTTGTATTGTCCTAATACATTTAAAAATAAATAAGGCCAATACACAATCTGGATAAACCTAAATATGTTAATGAAATTGAATTAGTAATAAATAACCTTTCAAAAAAAAAAAAGAAAGTACAGGCCCAGATGGAGTCACTGGGGAATTCTGCCAAATGTTTAAGGAAGAAAATTATATCAATTTTCTATAATCTTTCAGGAGATGGAAGCAAAATAACCATAGACCACTCATCCTTCAAAATCATTAACTCAAAATCTATCATAGAAAATACAAAACTATGAAATTCTTAGAAAACAACCTGGGAGAAAACCTAGTCCTTGGGTTTGGTGATATCTTTTGAGATAGAACATCCAAGGAGTAATTGATAAGCTAGACCTCATTAAAATAAAAACTTCTGCTCTGTGAAAGACAATTTCAAGATAATGAGAAGATAAGGCATAGATGGAGAAAGATATTTGAAAGATACTATATAAAGGACTGTTATCCAAAATACACAAAGACCTAAAATTCACAGTAAGAAAACCAACTCCCTGATCAAAATGTGAGTAAAAGGCACGAACAGACATCTCAATCAGACAAGGTATTCAAATATAATAAATCATCTAAAGAGATGTTCAACAGCATTATTGATAGGAAATTGCAAATTAACAAAAGGGGGAATCTCTACAGACTATTAGGATAAACAAAGTCCAATTTACTGACATTACATACTGGTAAGGGTGTGCAATACTTACTCATTGTTGGTGCAAATAAAAATTGGGATAAGTACTGTGAAAAAAAATTTGGTAGTTTCCTGTAAAACTGAACATATTCTTATTGTCCAACCCAATAACTGCACTTCTCGATGTTTACTTAAATCCATTGCAAAATTCTGTGCATACAAAAATACTGTACATGAATGTTTACAGCAATTCTCTTAGCAATTGCTCAGATTTGGAGCCAACTGAGATGCCTTTCACCAGGTGAATGAATTAACACACATTGAGACATCCAGATAATAATGTTTTCAGTGACAAAATGACAAATAAACTACCAAGCCATAAAAGCACATGAATAACTGAAATGTGCATTGCAAGAGAAAGCAGCCAATCTGAAAGGTATATATGCAGTAGGTATGATTTCTACTATGTGACCTAGAGTCAGGGGTTGGGGAGGAGGAGATGGGCATAGTACCTATACATTGTTGTCAAAACCCATAGGATGTATAATCCCAGGTGTGAAGCCAGTTGTAGACCATTGACTATGGGTAATAATGATGCCAGTGTGGGTTCATATGTTATAACACATATACCACTCTGCTATGGGATGCTATAGATATGTAGAGACAGGGAAAATCTGGGATTCTGTACCTTACACTCAATTTTGCTGTGAAACCAGAACAGTTTTTATAAAAAATAAAATTTGCTAATTAAAAAATGAATAAAATCAACCACTCTATGCTTTATGCCTATTAGTATGGCTATTATCAAAACAATGAGAAAGTGTTAACAGAGAAGTGATAAACCTGGAGTCCTAGTTCATTGCCATTTGGAATGTAAAATGGTACATCCACTATGGAAAGAATGTGAATCATCAAAAGATCCAACAACTCCACTTGTGGATATATGCCCAAAGGATCTGAAAGGCAGGCACTTAAATAGATATTTGTACACCTGTGTTCACAACAGTGTTTTCACAATAGTCGAAAGGTGGAATCAATCCAAGAGTCCATTGACAGATGACTAGATGGCAAAAATGTGTCACATACATACAATGGGAATATTATTTAGTTCCAGAAAGAAATGAAATTCTGACTACAACCGGGATGAACCTTGAAGACATGACACTAAATGAAATAAACCAGTCACAAAAAGAAATATTCTGTAATTTCATTTTTATGAAGTTTCTAGGGTCAAATTCACAGGGACAGAAAGTAGAATAGTGGCTCTCGGGGCCTGGAGAGGGGCAGAAGGGAAACGATGGCTTAATGTGTGCAGTGTTTTAGCTAGGAAGATGGAAAGAGTTCTGGAGATGGATGGTAATTCAATAGGAATGTATTAAACACCTATCAACTGTACACTTGAAATGGTTCGCATGCTAGATTTCATTATGTATATTTCATTAAACTTCGAAAAAAAATGAACGAGTAAGACTCAATATCCCATACAAATAACTGGTACTGAATGTCTGATATTCTAGTAAAAAATTATAGAAGTTTCTTTGAAATTAAAAAACCCTAAACATTTTAAATACAAAAAATTATAGAGTTCTTTACTAAAAGTAAGTTTCCAAAGCTTACAACTTTGAGTAGTTACAGAACAGACGCTCATAGCTGAGACAGTGCCCAATGGTTTATCTGGCTCTAGTTATATCACTTGAGTATGGCTTGGAGCTATCTGACTCCTGATACCATAGGAAACAATTACAATCAATAAGGAATTTTTCATAAAGAGCCTGTTTTCCATGAGTATTGGCCTATGCCATCTGATTTTCACACATTTGGACAAAGTGAAAGCCAAGGTTGATGTGGTATTGTCCAAGGTGGGGGGTGGGCAACTGTCTGTCCTTGTTTACCAAGTCTTCATTCTGATGGAACCATAAACCTTAACCTTCCTTAGAAAAAGTGCATTGGCTTAGAAACAATAAGATTAACTCTGAAGAGAGTCTTTTCCTTTTCAAAATTCTTCCTAATACAGTTTCAGAACCATATGTGAATGGAGTAATTGCCCATAATGACTATACAATAACAACAACACAGCTACCAGGTCCAGTGCCCTTTTTGTTATGGGGATTCGGTGTGGTATTTCACAGATGGAGAAGAGTTGATTTCCATGTTCCAATAATATTTGTAAGCAATTAAAAAAATCACTTCTGTAGATAAAGATTATGAGCCCAAGAGACATAAGGTCCAAGGTGAAGAGGCCAAGCTGGGACTTGAACATAGCTCTAACTGAAGAACTATGTTCTTTTCTTTAGACTGCATTGCCTGTAGTGATGCCTCTTATCCTGGGGAATACCTCCTGACAAGCCTTACATTTGCAGTTGACTAAGTTAGTGATGACCTTGAGTTCTAGGATGACTGTTGTGGCTCAGAGTGGATGTGGAATGTTTCCCCTGGGAAACGGGGACCATGGGTCCTGGTTCTGAGTATAACATGCACATTTTGCACTGTGTATGTGGTCATAATACTCATGAATGTTGCCTCAGCTCAGATTCAAGACCACTGTATGTTATGAAATGTAGTGTTTTTATTGTACATACAAAAGTGCCTACTCTCTTTTTTTAAGAATTTATTTTTATAATTAATTAATAATTAACTTGAGAGAGAATGAGACAAAGAGGTAAAGAGAGAGAGAGAGAGAGAGAGAGAGAGAGAGAGAGAGAGAGAGAGAGAGAGAGAGAGAATGGGTGTGCCAGGGCCTCTAGCCACTGCAAATGAATTCCAGACACATTTGCCACATTGAACACCGGCTTTATATGGGTACTGGGGAATCAAATTCTGGTCCTTCTGCTTTTCAGGCAAAGTCCTTAACCGCTAGGCCATCTCTCCAGCCCCCAAAGTGCCTACTCTTATAGAAACATAGTTGTTTAATTTTAGAAAACAAAAACACAATATTTTCCTGCCATCATTCCTTAGCATGTAAATATGAAATTAGTACATCTTTTGATAGTGTTGTGTTAGAATGCTTGATTTTTAAAAATTACTGTTTGAGTTATAGACTTGTTTCATTTTAAAATGTTCATTGAATTTTGGTCTTGGATAAGGATTTCCCAACAATTTCTAAAATAATCCTAAACATGTGTCTGCACATGTATTGTTATGAAACACTGTTCTCAGCATGAATGATTGCAAAATCAAAATATCGATCAACTCTGAAAAAATGCTGAAGAGGCTCTATGTCCCCCAGCATCAAATTCAGCCAAGAGTTAATTATGTAAAGATGAACAAAGTGCATCCATTTCATTAGTATACAGATTTGCTTTCATCCTAAAAAAACAAATTTATCAAAGAATTGTTTTAAAATAAATTTATTTATGATTATCAGAAAATGTTTGATTTGTATATCTATTTGATAAACCAATATACCTGGGCACTTGTAAAATCTGAAAAAAATTTAAGGCTCCTTGTATGAGACTCACAGTCACTTCCAGAGCCTGTCATAATGATCATGCCTATTAATCAAGCAGTTATTCAGACCAGGCGCTAGGGATGGTGGAGGCTGATCAGACTTGACCGTCCTTATTTGATAGGTGAGACTTAGCAAGGCAAGACATGGTGAGTAGAAAGCTTTCCTCTATATAGGACAGTGCCTGAGGTGGTAACCCAGAGCCAGTGTATACCCCAGGAGAAAGCTGATGGTGGGGAAAGGATACATTAGATTGCTAGCTGTGAGGGAGGCAAGTGGGGGAAGTTCATCATCAAAGGGAAGGTGAGGGCATCTCAGTTTCCAGCCTAAGCTGCCTAGAATTACACAAACAAACAGCATGGGCCATTGTTCCTGGAATCAACCACCTTGAATGTATACTTGAATGCAGTGAGATTATCCATTCCCTCACCTCCAATGGATTTTTATAAGTACACAGCTCAAATCTATTACATCCGAAATAGTCATTGTGTATTTGTGTTGCAGAGGATTCTGTTAACAAGCTCTCACAGGGCAGGACAGTGGTATTATTCATAAGAGATCCCTAAAAAGACCTCTCAGGGTCATTGTTGTCATTTCTTCCCATTCTTCCCTCCCAGCCTTTTTCTGGGTGTTAAGTTCCATACACATAACTCTGATGGGTAGATGCTCCTGAGCCCTTGAATTCCAGCACAATGACCTGAATCCTGTCTATTAATTTGCTGGTAAGGGTTCAAGATTCAGTGGTTACAGTAATCCTTTCCACTGAACATAAAGGGAAAAGTGTAAGTCTAAGAATAGCTATCCATATAAATAAAATAGAGCTTTCTACCTGTCAGGGAGAAGAGGTGACCACGTGGTCCTGCTGCTCACTAAGGTGGTGTCCACAGCTCTTGCCTGGCTCGTGGATGGGTCCTTAATAATTAATCCTGGGGCCGCTCAGCCAGAAAGTGCTTCCTAAATAACCTTCTGTCAATAGTGGTTTGAATTAAGACCAAGTTCTAAATGCAATAGTTTTCCATTGATTGGCTCTGTGCACAGTCTCCTCCCAGGAAGGCTTCCTGGTGCAGGTACTAGGCAAGACTATGTATTCTGTTGCGGGCTGAATGGCCCTTCCCTTCTAAATTCACATGTGGAGGTCCTATTCCTGGAATCTCATAATGCAACTACATCTAGAGATACAGCCTCTGAAGAGATGGTTTAGGGAATATGAGGTCTTATGAGTGGGCCTTAATCCGCCAGTAGGACTGGTGTTCCCAGAAGACAAAGAGGTTGAGGGTACATATGGAGGATGATGTGAAGGCACTGAAAGGCTGTGATCATGGGCATGCCAAAGACACAGGCTTATTTTTCAGGATGCAGCGAGAGAGCTGGGGCCCATCTAACCCTACCAACCGACCGTAGGCCGATACCTGAGATTCTGGCAAGAGAGGAGCCACCACAGTCATAACGTGGAGGATCCATATGGAACCCTGCAGAGAATGACAGGAGGAATGAGGGACCCACAGCCACAGACATTCAATCTACACAGGATAAGCCAGTGAGACAGAAACCAACGATCTTCAACACAAAGATCCCTAAACTCACAACCTTAAAGCAGCCTTAATACTCACCCACCACGACTCAGGGAACTGAGCGGAAGAGGGGGCGGAAAGATTGTGAGAGCCGTGGTGGGGGAGACTATCCAGAGGCATGGCACCCTTCAGCAACAACATTCTTGGGCCAGGAGGACCGGGTTGAGTACTAGGCTATCCAGGGTCCCCTGCCACAAGGACTGATCCAGACAGTAAATGGAGGAGGATATCCAGCTGATTGGGGATGGGGGGGCATTGGGGAATTGGGGATAACAATTCATTGTTTGCCCACTGAATAATGTAACACATTATGGACAATAAACATATATTTAAGATAAAAAAAGACACAGGCTTCAGGAGAGACCAACCTTACCAGCCTGGCTTAAACTTCTAGCCTCCAGAACTAGAAGAAAATCAATTTCTGTTGTGTAAGCCACTCAGGCTATGGTACTTTATGGAAGCCCTAGCAAACTAGATCCAGTTTAGCTCACGTGCAAGAAACAGGATTCCAATAGGCATTAGGAGGGAGGGAAAACATTATCACCATCAGCATGGCAAACTTGCACCCATGGGACCTCCATCAGTGCCCACACCTGCTGGGATCCATGTTTCCGGAACAGGGTCACCCTCTTTACAAGGGGCTTTCTGTGAACTTCTGTTTTCAACAGCAAGTCTTGTGATGCATGGTAGGTACACTGCTTCTCACTGGCTACAGTGAGTCAGGGCCACATGCTGGGCATTGAGAAGTGGGAGAACACGTGCTTGGGAATCTAAGGCTCTGATGGAAGCTATGGAACGTCTCCCCAGGAAAAGACAGCTGTGTCCATGAACTCAGAATGAGGGACTCAGTTTAAGGAATAAATGGATGTCACTATGAAGTAGACTCACTGGGCTGCAGGGATCTTTGGACCCCAGCTTCTGAACCATGGAGAAGGGTGTGAGCGAAATCCCCTGGAGATGAAAAATACATGATGGGGGAAGACTAAGAGAGAGGACTAAGAAGAGGGAGGAAAAGCAAAGGTCGGTGTGGAAAGGGGGGAGACAGGAGAGGGGAAGGAGAAAGGTCTTGAAGATGGAGGTGAAGAAGTAAAGAATAAAGGAGTGAGGGAGGAATAAAAAGGAGAGTCAGAAAGGAGTGAGGGAGGAAGAGGTATAGTGAGGAGGCAGGAGGGCAGGGAATGCAAAGGGGATGGGGTCTGGCCATGGTTGGTCCAGGCAGGGCTGAAGCAGGAAGGGAGCTTGTGGCCTGTACAAATCTTAAATCCTAACCTTAGAAAGACAGTAAATACATTCAAGCCCTGATCTAGAGAAAATTTTAGCCCATATAATCCACAGCCTTCAAGATAAATATTTATGTATGTTATCAAGCCAGTAGATTCTCCCATCAGGGCTGTGCTTCCTTAGAGCGGGGTCTCAGAGGGTCCCTGCTCCTCTTTTTCTGACCCTGGTACCATGCTGGCATACAGTAGGTGCTCTGAGGTACCATGCTGGCATACAGTAGGTGCTCATCACACAGCAGCAGATGAACCAACCAGTCTCTTCCACAACACTCTTGTGATGGCCCATATCAACACCTACAGTGAGACATGGTTATTGTCTCCCTCCTAGATGAAGACCCCTTCAAGCCTAGAATTAGGTCTTCACCATCTGGGTTATGCTCTACGTAAGTGGTGACTGTGTAAAAAAGCTGTAGGGCCTCACTAAATGTTTACAAAATGGATTTTGCTTTGATCTGAATGAAAACCAAAGCTAATATTGACTGGGCTCCACAGTTGCTATATGAATAACAGAGCAGGCCTAACAGTGTAATGCCAGATGTTTCTCTTTCCCAGGGGCTTTGTGGGGTCAGATACCTCTCTGGGCAGCCTCAGTGGAGGTCTTACTTCTGGACTAATATCACAGATCTCCATGGGCAGTGAGAACTGAATGAGGGCAGTGGCCACTTCTGTGTTAAGAGGACTGCTTCTCACCCTCAGCAGGAAGCAGACAGAAATGGCTTCCATCTACTGAAATTATGCTCCCACTGGGCAGCCTTCTGGAGCCTTCAGCCCATGCACCATTGACCTCCCCTTTCTCTCTGCTCCTCCTATAACTTGGAAGCAGCTCTAGAGCACTAGGGACTGGCTTACTATTGGTGTGTCTGCCTCATTTACAAGAGCCCACTGTGGCATTTTAAGAGATGTCCACACTTTTCAGTTAGACAGGCGCAAACTTCCATTTCTGCCTCTTGCAAAGTACCAGTTAAAATGCCCTAAGCACCAACTTTCTCTACCAACTCTTGGCTTCCTTGTACCTAATGTGGGCACGAGATTGCCTGCCTCCAAGTGGGCAGGAAGATTCAATGAGGTCAGGTGCATAGTACTTGCCCTGGGCCCAGCCAATGACAACTGCTTCTCTTCCTTCCTCAACCTCTCTATAAGGGCAGACCTAAAATTATGTTTCTTTCTTTGTTTTGTTTTCTTCGAGGTAGGTTCTCACTCTAGCCCAGGTGGACTTAGAACTCACTCTGTAGTCCCAGGCTCGCCTCGAACTCACAGTGATGCTCCTACCTGTGCCTTCTGTGTGCTGGGATTAAAGGTGTGGGCCACCTTGCTTCAGGGCTCAGAGCTGCTCCGTATTTATATTTAGATGGTGATGGCGAGTGATTTTGTGTCAGAATTCAAAAAAATTTATGCCCCCTAGTCCTATAGAAAGCATCCTGTAGACGTTGACATATGCAGTCCCTCCAAACTGAAATTCAGTCTGTGGTAGAATAAACTTGGAAAGAATCACTTAAAAATGTAAATAGTCAATTGAATAGATGGGGCCATTCAAGGAGTATATATATTTTTTCATGTTGAAAATCAGTTTCAATTGTGATTACTGTTTAAAAAAAGATTTTCAGTACCAAGCCTATATCAGAGCCCCTTAGGCATAAAGGAAGATGCTGTGGAGAAAAATCCAGGAGAAAGGGTTATTCACCCCAGAGTGCAGTGGACAACCTTCTCCAACCACAGTCTTGGAGCTCCTTGCTTTTGCTGGTTCCTGGTGAAGCCAGGGCTTGGTGAAGATGTGGGAGTAGACCAAGGAGACTCCTCTTACATCTTCCTGCTCCCAGGAACCCCACCTCAGCAGAGGGAAGGCTAGCTGAACACACCATTAAGATTTCCCACCTACCTTCCCACCCAGCCACCATTGACCTCGTCAATCTCTTTTCAGTTTGTGAGAAGATCTGGTAACCGTGAATGCCATTTCTGGAGCAGCTTCTGAGGTGGTGGCTCTAGGAGGTCACTTATCCTCTGCCTGGTCTTATAGGTCAGGAAACTGGGCCTCAGAGGGCTAAGGCTATCCTGCCTGATGCCTCCCTGGCAGCCTCATGGCAGGGTAGCTTGGAGCTCAGATCTGAGAGGGAACTTCAAAGCTTTCCCAATGACATGGTGTCTCCCAACTAGACCATTTAAATAAATCATTTGAGATGAAGGTGGAGACCTTGCTAGTGTCTTATGACCCCTTTCTCCCTAGCTTCTCAGGCGCTGTATGCTGTGGGCCATGGAGCACGAGATGGGAACTGAGAGACAGGGTTTGAGAACTAGATGTCTCTCCCTTGACTTGCTGAGTGACCCTGGTTTCTTTGGTCTTTAGCATCCAGGGTGGAGTTGGGCTGAAAGGCTCCTGTGAGGGCTTCTGTGGATTAGTGTGTGTGATCTTGCCAATGTCCTTTAACACGTGGAAGCCACTGGCATTGACCAAGCAATAACAGCACGAGGCCCAGGGCCCAGGTGCGTTCCCTCTTCTCACCTTGCCAGGAGATGAAATGAAGGGGAAAATGAAAGTTCACGGAGCTTGAGAGATAATCAGCCTGTTCAAGGTGATGCAGCCATCGGTGGCTTTCAGGGTGTCTGAAGGCTTGGAGGTAACCCAGCTGGGGAAGTCATATGGGCCACAAAACTGGGCAGCAGGGGGTAACCTACAGGCCCAGGCTGAGGGCAGGGAGCCACCATTTGAACTTGTGACACCTCAGCTGTGACGCTAGAGACATCACTGTGTGTTTCTGGGCCTGTTTTCCTCACCTTTAAAATAGGACAATACAATAATCCTTCCATGGCCCATCTCTGAGCGCTAGTGAGAAAAATGAAATAAGAAGACAGATTGTAAAGCCTTTACTTAAAATCTCAAGGCCTTGGCCTTAGCATGGACTAGTCCTGTGGTCCCTTGGGCTGCAGCTCCTTAGCCCGTGAAATGAAGGTCCACCCCTGTCTCCCAGGGCTGTTGTGGGGAGCAGTGGCCATATCTAGCCAGTCCTAAGTGGTGTTCAGTCAGCAGCAGCCATTGTTATCCCAAGCACACAAAGTACATGTCCAGATGCATGTTGGGAATTACTTTCTTCCTTATCCAAGGGCTATTTCCAGGGAGACGCACCTTCTTCCTGATAGACCTTTGGCCATACCTGTTCATGGGCTTCTTACCTCACCAGGCTTCTTTTCAAGTAGAAAATTCTAGAAACCAAAAGGTCCATTTCCTCTTCTTCTTATGGCCTTGAAATTTGTGTCTCAGCTGCTACACTCCTAGCCCAGACACCATCTGATCCACATTTCTAGAACTTTCTAGCCAGCCTCATTGGCAGCCTGTGGCAGTAACTTTTGTCCCAGGACTGCAAATGATACCTCTCCTGGGGCCAAAACTGTGGGTGCAGGGGAAGTGCCCAGCAGATGTCTTTGGGTTGTGTTCTACTGTGCCCAGGGGGATAGGTTTTCTGGGAAAAGCAATCAGACTATGAGTTCTCGATTTTCCATGCCAGTCACAGGCCCTCTTCCCAGTGCTTCTTCCTGTGCCAACTAGAAATCGGGGCTGGAACCGGCTCCTCTTGGAGGCAAAGGTGTGACTACAAACCAACTTCCCACAGTTAATGGGGGAGAGCACTTTGTCTCGTTGGAAGTCATGGGACTGTTCCTCAGATAACATCTTGTCCATTTGACACTGGTGGAAACAGGCTCAGAAGGAGAGTACTAGAGGAGGGGAAATGAGTGACTCTCTCTCTGGAGATATCCCTGCTGAGCCCCACCCCAGGGCCCTGGGAAATAGAACCTCTGAGGCTGGAGGCTGGACATCAGTGCCTTCAAACTTCACTCCGACACTGTGCCTAAGTGGTGCCTTGCCTGCTTGTGGGAAGCATTAAGATCGTGCCAGCACAGGCACTTGTGTCTCAGCTGCGTCTTGACCTGGGTCCATGTGACGTCAGAGCCCAGGATCAAGAACACCATGCTAGGCAGCCTCCCACAGGTCCTCCCAGAATCTCAGGTTCAACACACTGCCCACGCCTCACACAAACTCTTCCCACGTAATCCTCCCCGCTTCCCCGACCTCCTGCGATTTCATTTTCCCATTTGGCATTTTGTTTTGATGTTCAAGGCATAAAGGGCCAATAGCTTCCCCCAAGCTATTTCTCCTCGGAAGCAGTGAAATAGCTTAGCAATTGCAGAGCCATTTAAAATGCATTGTTTTGCTGGGGGACCCAGTGGGGAGAGTCCTGACTTTCTCTGAAATCCTAGCACAGAATATATCAGCTTCCAATCTGGAGTTTTCTTTTCTCTTTGCAGAGTCTTGTTAGTCATCAGGGCAGAAGACTTTTCCACGTGCAGGAGATGTACAAGCTGTGGGGTGCAGGTCACCTCAGAAAACAGGCTCGAGGCTTGCATGGAGGCCTGAGTCCCTACCATGTGACCCCAACCTGGGTCCCCTTTTATAAAAGGGCAGCAGCACCAGTCGATGGGCACTGGTCAGGTTGGGAGCTAAAGACGCAGCACACCATTACTGGGCACTCTCTATTGAAAGCCGCTGGGGATGGGGAGGTGAGGGTGTTGTGATGAGCATCCACTTGGCTCCCTCCACTTGGCTTTCCTTTCCCTCCCTCCTTCTGTCTCCCCTCAGAGGGGTGGGACTTTGTGGGGAGAGGTAATCCCCAGGTCTTTAGGAGAGAGGTGACCTTGCTGCAGGTAATCCAGAGGTTAGGTGGGGAGCACTCAGTTTGTTCTCTTCTAATGCAAATCCCAGTCTGTTTTCATGGCTCCTGAGCCCAGTGTGTCCTCTGTCAAGGTGCTGAGCAGAGTCCAGGACAGGCAGTGAAGGACAGCAGTGCCATCCTGCTCTGGGATCCTCTGCTCCAAGTGTGTGACCTGGGGCACAGCTGCCATGAAGAAGCAGGAGATGGGCTGATCTGGTGGGGAAAAGAGGCAGCTTTCTCTGAGCAGTAACCTTGACTCTGGCACCAGAATCATGTTGAATAAGTAGGGAAAGGGCACTCTGGAAGATCCCTGACACCAGGCAGGGGTTTCTATTTCCTCTACACTACTCATGGAGAGTCAGGTAGTGTGTGGTGGTAGACACAGGGAGGAGGGTGACTCCTGGACTTGGATTGCCTCCTTCAAATACTGCCCAGTCACTGAGAAGCTCTGACATTGGGGTTCGTACTTCACCTATGCCTCCCTCATACCCATCTCTAAATTAGAGTTGATAATGAAGGCTTTTGTGATTATATCAAATGAATTCATATATACCACTTGAAAGAGTACCCAGAATATAGTGAGTAGGCTATGAACACTCACTGTTGTTATCACTGTGTTCTAAGCATTGTTTCAGACTCTCCCATCTGTAAACTAGGAAGAACAATGTCCCTGACAGAGAACAAGGTACCTAGCTCAATGCTGTGAGGATTGAGAGAGAAAATACACATGCAATAGATCACATCATACATGGTAGGCAGACAATGCAAGGCCATCATCACTGTTATTGATCATCAATCATGATGCATGCTGGGCAGAAGATGTGGGACTTCTTGGAGGAACCGTGCAAACAGCCGACTGTCTAGAACAGAGTGGGGTGGGGGAAGTGCCCTCTCACTGCAGGTCGGTGTCATAGGCTGGACAGGGTACTCAAGCCAGCAGCTGGAGGAGGTGCCCTTGTAGTAAAAAATGTATGATTTTACCCAGCTCTCCTCTCTGCTGATGGCTGCCCCTCTTTAAAAATCTCTGTTCTCACAAACATCCTGGAGGCTTTGCTCTCAGAAACTCATTCTCTCTGCTATGGTAGAGGGGTATTAAACGGAGACAACTTCGCTGTCTCAGGAGCTGACAGCCTGTAACCAGGGTACCATACAGAAGGGACAAGTGATCCCCTGGGGTTGGCATCCCAGGCTCCTCAGCCTGCATACAAACTGCTCTGCACCAGCTAAGGGAACGGTGAGGCTGATGAGCAACTTCCCAGGCAGGAACTTGTGCAGAGGAAGCTGAGACCCTACTCTGTCCCCACAGGGTCTCCAGAAGCCGCCCACTGCTCAGCTCCCCACTCCCTGGTGCAGTTCGTTGGCGCCCTCTAAAAATAGCCCTGGTTATTCAGGGAAATACTGGGCTCTGTCTCTGGGGATGGCAGCACAGGCGTCCTTCAAAAATAGAACCCCAATCAAGTGCTTCTTCCCATCCTTGTCCCTCTCCATCCACCCCAGAATCCTTCAGAGGGAGCCAGGCCTGTAGCTTGATGCTGGGCCTGGCTCAGCTGAGGACAGGGAGGGCCTGGGGTTCTTACCCAGGATTGTCTTCTTCCAAATCCCTTGTTCTTTAAACATTAAAAAAAAAAAACACCTTTCCCCTTATTCTAGATATTATGAAAAACATCAAGCAATAATCTCACCATGAAGATATAAGCACTGACATTAGCTTATTCCATTTTTCTCTCCACCTGACATTACACTACATGACAAGACACACACACACACACACACACACACACACACACACACACACACACACACTTGTAGAATTGAGACAGTGTTTCGTATATTGTTCCCCCTCCCCCCTGAACATCATATCAAAGACATTTTCTCACATTATTCACTATTCTTCTTCATCAGGACGTGTGTGTGTGTGTGTGTGTGTGTGTGTGTGTCTGTCTGTCTGGTATGGATGTATATGTGTTCCTGTGGTGCCCCCTGTGTTCACCTGTGGCAGGAACACTTGCTTGTGGTGGCCAGAACCCATTGTCAAGTGTCCAGTTCCCTTTCTCTTCCACTCATTCGTGTTTGACTGGGAGTCTCTTACTGACGCTGGAGATTGTTGCTTTTATGAGCTCAGGAAATTTCCTGGTCTTTGTTTCCCTTTCCAGGACTAGGGTTACAGGCATGCATGGCCATGCTCAGCTGTTTATGTGTGTTCTGGACATTAGAACTTGGGTGATTTCAAGCCCCTCCATACCCTTATGCTTGCACAGGAAGTACACTTAACCACTGAGCCATCTCTCCAGCCCAGCATGGAGTCTTTTAATGAGTGTGCTATAGAGGTTATGCACATGAGTGTGCTATAGAGATCATGTATATCAAATGAATGTGATATGGAGATTATGCATATAAGATTAGTTCTAGAAAGACCTGACTTCAAATCCTGACTCAGTCATACATGGGTCTGTGGCCATAGGCAGTTTTGTTCTCTGTGTGGATTAATGAAATAGGGTCGGTAGTAGTGACCATCATGGGGCTGGATGAAGGTGAAGGATAGCGCTTTCCTGATGACTTCTCAGGAACAGCCACACAGGAAATAATACAACGAATAACAAGTTCTGCTACATTCTAACTGAGCTCAAGGTTTCCTCTCCCCCCAACATTGGCAGATATGTAGTTTGGTTCTAAATCCTACTACATACTCCCTTCCCTAGCAGGTTCTAGACTTCACAGGGACAATGACGACAGCTTCCTGACCAGGTGAGCTGGTGAATGAGAACATGGAGCTACCAACATCACTCCTGGAATCTGCGCCAAAGCCATGCCTCTTCCTCCACTGCTGTATACATCACACAAAGCTCTGGAACATACCCCATGCTGGCTAGACTCCTTTGGGTGTGGGTCAGGTCCACACCCTCCATCCTCCAATGATGCTCAGACCAGGAGTCTCCTGACTTTCAGTCTATCCCAGATCTTCCAAATCCAGTCTGCAATGTCTCTAACTCCCTATTCACAACCTTTCACTGTGCCTGGAACAGCGTTGGTCCCTGATGAAGAAAATGAGGCTTAGAAAGGTTATATTGTGCTTGGGCATTCCCAGCCCATTGTCTTCCTTGGTCTATCCTCGGAACTATTCTTCAAGGTGGTCTTTATAAGTTTCATTTGCCAGAGGGATACAATGGAAGGAAAAGTTAATTATGATATTTCAGTGAGTAAACAGCAAAACTGGAATTTTAACCCAGGTTACTTGATTTAAAGGTTTGTCATTGACTTAGAATAGAAAGAAAAGGAGTCAATACTGGTGAGGATGAGAATAGACTAGAACTCATGCACTGCTGGTGGCAAAATAAAAAGCTGCAGCCACTTGAAAACAATCTGAAGCTGGGGAGATGATTCCGTGGGTAAAGTGAGGATCCGAAATCCAATTCCCAGAACTTACCCCAAATGCTGGGCATTGTGGTGCATGCCTTTAATCCCTGTGCTGGGTACACAGAGGCAGGGCAGGCCTGGGGCTCACTGGCTAGCTAGTCTTATAACTCCATTGAGGTTGTAAAACCCAAACTGCCGTCAGCTGAGAATCGATTACCCAGAACACATTCATTTGTTTGTGGGGGACACCTGGATCAAACCATGACACTCTCTACTTCCTAACACACTGGTCAGCTTCTTTACCCACTTCCCCCACTGCTTCCACCCACTATTCATACACCCGACTCCAGAGCAGATCCCCATGCTTGAAGCTCCTGCTCTCATTCCTTCCCCACCCAGAGAGACGAGGTCCCCTTGCACTGTAAGCTGAAATAAACGTTCTTCCCTTCAGTTGCCTCTTGTCGGGTTATTTGACCACAGCAATGAGAGAAGTGACTAATACAGAAGGTCCCTAGAGATTATGCGGCAGAGTGTCAGCTTTCTCTGTCATCCCCAGAGCAATAGCAGCATCAGCAGTGGCACAAGGAAGCGGGTCAGAAACGCAGTATCTGGAGGTCTACCCCAGAGCTACTAAGCTGAGATTCTGGGGGTACAGCTCTGCTTGCCCTCCAGGGGACATCGAGAACCAGTAGACTGGAGGAGACGGCACTGCCAGGCAGAGGAGAAAAGACTAGATGACCTTTACCATCCTTCAGAGCCAGAGACATGGACACTGGTGGATGTTCTCATTGTCTTTCAGAGGCTACATTCTCCTGAGCTGTAACTGTTGGGGACTGATAAGCATCCTGTGGTGTCAGCTGACCATATCCACTGACCTCCAATCAGTGAAGCTCGGAGAAAGCTTCTTCAGAGTCATATTGCAGCTAGCAACCCTGGCATGGTTTTCACATCAGGGCTGGAAAGGACCTCAGAGATGTACAGGTACCACCAGAGCCCATCCGGTTCAGAGAGGCAAGGGTCATTCAAGGTCACATATCAGAGCCAAGCCTTCAGGGAGTATTCCTTAGAACTCTGTGGCCATGCTTGGTGCCCTTGAGGGATGTGGTCATCCATCAGAACTACCCAGAGGAAACTGTTCACATACTACCTCTCAGGCTCAGCTGGCACATGGGTGCCTTTAAATGTCAGGTTGATCATTCTTGCTAGAACGTTTCAAAGTCAAGGTGGAGGCAGGGGAGGACAAAGCTGTGGCTCCAGGCACAAGCACAGCCCCTGAACTTTCAGCCTGTCACTAATCGTTTGGGTTCTCACTGGAGAGTTATTCTGCCTTGGAAATGCTTCTACCTGGGGCATTACAAGTGACTCATGTTCTAACTGCATGAACACCCAGAGTCACCCAGGAGAGACACTTGTCAGACCTCATTTAATCAGCCCTGGCAGGGAGTATACTCAGTGGATGAACACTATTATGCCTCACATGGCTTTTTGACCTGCTTGGAAAAGGTCACACTGCAGAAAGTTTTCAGGAAGCAGCTTTGGTTCTAAGTGGCCTAGTAGAGGCCAACCAGGGGATTTACTGACACGAGCAAGTCTGGAGGCAGATACTGGGACAGCACAGAGAACACCATCTTGGCTGGAAAATGGCAGTTGAGAAGTTTAATCTTAGGTGCTTGCTATTCTGTCATCTTTAGTGAGGCCCACGACGTGCATTTCTAACAGAACCAATGAGGCTGCTGGTCTAGGCTTAATCTGAGAGCCACCAGAATTAGTGACCTGCTTTGCTCACTCTAGACATGGCTTCTTTTGAAGACCCATGGCTAACCAGCTCTGCCATTTGCTTACCCTGTGGGATCTTTGGAAGGCTCATTTCTAGTCTGCGTCCTCAGCTTCTTATTTGTAAGACACAAATCAAAATCCCTACTGAGTGCTCCTCAGAGTGCTGAGGGTCAAAGAGAGACACAATCGAACCAAGTTGATAGACAAGACTATTCAAATATAATGGGAAGCAAATATTTCTTGGGTAATTATCAGAAGTCAGAAGCTCCATTAGATATTGGAAATCCTGACCTGAGTCAACTGAATCCTTGGCTTTCGGGAAAACTAAGGGTGGGGAAGACAGATGAGTGAACCATTGTATAGTCAGTGCAATAGCTGAGGAGCATGGGTAAGGCGAGGGGCAAGAGGCTTAGGACATTACTCTTTAGTGCAGAGATGCCACTGTGAGGTTTTAAGGGGAAGTAACTTGATGCTATTTGTTTTATGGGAAGGTCAGTCTGAAGAGCAAGGCCAGAGGCTGGGAAGCAGGGACACAGTGAGGAAGACGGTGCAGGGATTCAGGAGTGATGTAAAGGGGTGAACTGGATGCCTTTGAGTTCTTCAGGATAGAAATTAGCAGGTCTGGAGAATGGTGGTGGCAAGGATGAAGGCAGAATAAAAATGGTCCCCATGCTTCTGGGATATCAGCCAAGGTGGAGAAGACTAAGGAAGAGGTTGGGAGTAGACGAGACACTAAGCTGAGTGTTCAGGATAAGCATATCTTAGCTGCTCCCTACAAACACTGGCCAAGAGACTGCTAGAAAACCACGCTTTGCTCGATGAGTCCAGGTCACTCTGACTTCCAGCCCTTTCCTGCTGTGAGGGACTCCATTCTCCTGCTTCTCGTCTTGGTCTTCCCTCCCCTCGTCATCCCCTAGCATGGCTGAACTGTGCTGTTCACTGCCTCTGTGACACACAGCTGTGTCCTTCCCATCCACAGAGTCATCTCTGAAATGAACAACAGTAGCAATCAGCAAGCAATCATCTTTTCTTCCCCTGGACAATGGCTGCTGTACAGTTAATGTTTGTGATTGTTGCAAAAAAAAAAAATGATGGCATGAAAAATGGGGCTCCAGCCAAAGAAAAGAAAAAAAACCCTATTTAAATAAACTCAAGATTATCATGCCCAGTTTGAGGCATCTGAAACAGGGGCCTACTACAATTCCTTGTTCCTCGGCTTTTCCCATGCCACGGGGGACAGGGAGCCTTGGGAGAGCCCCAGTGATGGACCCTGAAGTCTGTGAGGGCTCGAGTGGAG
The DNA here is from genome assembly GCA_004024765.1 of Zapus hudsonius. Classification (NCBI taxonomy): domain Eukaryota; kingdom Metazoa; phylum Chordata; class Mammalia; order Rodentia; family Dipodidae; genus Zapus; species Zapus hudsonius. The sequence continues at coordinate 12,881 of PVHP010015663.1, read as the reverse complement.
GTGGGACTCTTCAAGTTCTCACTGTGGATTCTGGGCATGAACGAGAGCATCTAGGCTTGTTACGTGTACCCAGCCAAGCTCAGGTAACTGAGTGAGCAGGTGCTTGCAGAGGATCTACGTGACCTGAAGTGCACCCCAGACAAGAAAGCACAGATGAGGTAAACAAAGACCATAAGAATCTGTTGTCATGTTACTGGGTCCCAGGGAGAGCCAACTGCACCCCACATTGTGCTTGGGCATTCCCAGCCCATTGTCTTCCTTGGTCTATCCTCGGAACTAGTCCAATCAATAAGCTCTGAATTCAGTGAAAGACCCTGTTTCAAACTACAAATGTGGAGATGAATTGAGGAAGACACCTGATATTCACCTCTGGCTTCTGCATATGTGTATACACATGTGTTTTCACACATATATGCACAACTGTACATATACCAACATACCAACACACACACAGAAAACAATCTGAGAGTTCCTCAAACTCTAGTTAACACCTAGATACATGCCCAAGAGAAACAAAAGCATCCATATGAAAATGTGCATACAAATGTCTATATTACTATTTTTCATCATAACAATAAAACTACAACAGGTGTTTAGTAGATAATGAATGGACTGATGCAATGCAGTATATCTATAAGATGAACTATTTTTCAGCAATAAAAAGAATATAGAACAACAGAAATGTAAAACGACATGGATGAAGTTTGATCTCAGTTTGTGAGTTACTCTCTGGTTGTCAACTTGACAGGCTTTAGAATCACCATGGACTCAAATCTCTAGTCACATCCAGGAGGGATTTCCTAGATAAGTAGTTGAGGTGGGAGGTTCCACTCGGATGTGAGTAGCATTATCCTCTGAGCTGGGTTCCTGGATGGTACAGAAATGAGAAAGCTGGCTGAACACAAACATTAATCTCTCTCTACTTCCTCCCTGATCACATGATGCTTGTTTCAGGCTCCTAACATGCTTCCCCACCATGATGGACTTCCAGAAACTCCAAGCTGAAAACAAACCCTTTCCTTCCCTAAGTTGCTTCTGCTTGGGTATTTTGTCCCAGCAACTGATATGCATGCTAAATGAAAGATACTAGTCACACATTCCATTTACGTGAAATACAAAGAAAGTCCAAGCACATCCAGAGAGACAGAAAGCCAGCAAACGATGTTAACGCTAGTAACCTCAGTGGGAGATGGGGTAAGTTTACATAAGCAAGAAATCTGAGTGACAGCAAATGGGTATGTGTTCTTTAGAGGGTGGTGATGATAATGCTTCAGAATTGATAGTAGTGAATGCTTGTATGCCTGTGAGTTACACCAACCACCACCGAATCACAAACTTTAAATGAGCAAATTATATGTCAGTTGTATTTCAATAAAACTGTTTTTAAAAGAAATGATTAAAGATTAAAAGAGAAAGACTGCAAGAAACAAAAAGAAAGCAACCACCAACTTCTCAAGAGAAAACATCTGGAATTATTTTTTTTCCATTCATTCTACAAATTTTGAATCCCTCTTCTATGCTGTGCACAGATCTCATACAAAAGCATGTGTGGAAGATTAATACCAACTTGGGATATGTTGCAGTTCACTTCTCATTGCTGAGACAAACACTCAGGCAAAAGCAACTTTTAGGAGGAAAGGGTTTATTTCAGGTTTAAAAATTCCAGGGCAACACGATCAATGGCGGAAGAAGCTGACTTGTTAACATAGATTCAAGCAGAGAGACATCATCAAATACCCAGTAAACACCAAAAAGCACAAAGAGCCAGAGCTCCAAGCTGCTCTCCACACACCTTAGGGCTGGACTCACATCCACCTGAAGTGATACCTGTAGCAGGGATCTGACAGCTAGGGGCTCAAGTTGTGAGCTCAATTTTTATAAAACATTTGGTTCTATGGGGCCATACGTTCAAACTACCACAGAGTGCTAGATGCCTCTTAAGAAGGAAAGGAATGAGACTTGGGGACATACTGAGGCATCTAACTGTACCTTTAAAATTTCTTTTAAAAAATTATTTGGGGTTGGGGAGATGGCTCAGTAGTCAGAGTGCACACAGCAAGCTAGAAGGCCTGAGAAGACCTGAGACCATCTGTGTTTGATTCTCCAGGACCCACATAAATAGTTGGACATGGCTGTGCACATCTGGAACCCAAGTCCTCTTGGTAGCAGAGACCAAGGAGTCATAGGGGCTCATGAAAACTGTAGCTCCATGTTCAGAGAGAGACTCCATATCAAGAACTTATGTGAAGAAGTGAGAGGAAGGGAACCTACATTTTCCTTAGGCTTTTGTACACCTTGGAGCACATTTGCACATACATGTGTATATACTACAGACACACACACACACACACACACACACACACACACACACAAACACACACACACATCGCATTTAAAAATTACTCACAATATCTTTTTTAATTGAAAAAAATAGATTGGGGTAATTATAGACCTGTACGCAGTTGTAGGAAGTTACTCCGAGATCTTTGCCCACTTTGACCAATTTCCCCATTGATAACATCATGGAAAGCTATCATAACTGAGGGGTATCTATACAACCTACCAGTCTTACTCACATTCTCATTTGGCCCATGTTCCTGTGTGTCTCTGCTAAGTTCTATATAATTTTATCACCTGTAAAATTTTGCGTAACCATCACCACAGTCAAGATCCAGCACATTCCCATCACTAACTAACAGGGCCTGTCTTTGTTCAGCCCTGCCTTCTCCTTCCCATTTGTCCACTGACAAACCCTCTTCCATTTCTACAACTTCGTCTCTTCCCAGATGTCCACTGACTTGAACCACTGACAGAATGAAAATCTAGCCACTGTTGAAGAAGGATCTCCTGGAAGAAGATTTAGAATGTCAGTAAAAGGCCGAGTGTAAGCACTGAGGTACAGACTGTCGACTGCCAAGGCTGGGAACTTTCTTCTAACGAGGTCAAAGCTGTTTGGGGCTTTTGTTGCCAGTGAGCAGATAATGAGGCGCTGATACTATCTGTTTCTGCCAGGTGCACAGGAGCCAGGTAGAGCCCTGCTTCCTGTGTACCTCCCACAGGCTCACCATGTGGCTTTCGTCTTCTTTTGTCTAAATCCTTGCAAACATCTATTATGAATTTCCTAGTCCTGGGAGAGCACAGGGTGGAGACAGAGTTTAGGCTACAGACACCCAGTGGGGGCCCACTGAGGGTGGAGGCACCTCCTATCCACCAGAGCTCCCAGGTGAGACATCTACCTGTGTCCCCCTCATCTGACCAGAGAATGGTGACCAGTGCTGGGAAAGGAGGAGGTGCCATGATGTCCTACTGTGGGACAGAGGCAAGGCAACCTGTGACTTCAAGCAGGCTGCATGATGGGATCTCACCTCCAGAGACTGGGAAAATGAGCAGGACTTAGACAGTTGACAGGATCAGAGGAACATTGCAAAAGCCTACGGCCAGCACTGGGGATGGAGAGCTGTGCAAACAGCTTGTTGGATCCTCACAACAACATTTGATCATTACTACAGCACACAAAGTGACTGAAACATAAGGTGGTTAAATTACTTGCTCCAGGTGACAGATTACAGAAATAGGAGAGCCAAGATTTAAATATAAATAAACTCCCTTAAGAAAGGGAGCCACGGGGGCCTGGTAGAATCAGTGAGAAGTCTGGACTCCCTCTGTGACAACCACTGAGGAGAGAAGGAGGGAGAATGTTTCAGGAACCCTGTCCTGGAGGTCATCCTGAGCGCCTCCTTCTCATCTCTGAAAAAAAAACAAAAAACAAAAAACAAAAAACCTCCTTGGTTTTCTTGCCTTTTTGACTTCTTTTCCTGAGCCTCTTGCTCATTTTGCATGTTAACGATTTGATGAACTAAAATTAAGCTTGCCTTAGAATCAGGCCACGCCCCTTCCCCTAATTGCAGGCACCTGGGGAGGCTGCTGAACCAGCATGGAAGCAGTCTTTCTCAAAGGTTCCAGAGTGATGCACTCCAGCTTACCCACTTCAGTTCCATCTTCTCACTCTGTGGCCTTTCTTGGCAAGGTGAGTTCAGACCCCAAGACAAGACTGAGAGCCAGGGAAGCCCAAGCTGAGGTGCTGGATTTGAGGCTCCCCAGGACCTACCCACTGCTCAGAGTCCACATAGCCATGGGGGAGGGGTTAGCCTCCTCCCTTCTTTCTCTGAGACACCCTCACATAATGCGAGGGGTGCATGACCTTTGCAGTCAGTGGGTTCTGGGGTTAAGTCTTGATTTGGTCTCTTGCCACCTGAATAGGCTGTGGAAAGCTCCCTCCTTCCCTGGGCCTAGTTGGCAGAGGAAATTTTGTGAAAAGACATCAAAGGTCTCTTCAGGACCCACAAAGCCAAGGTGAGTTGACTGTCATCTCCTCCAAAATACACCAATTCTCACCTATCAGTGGTTCATAGTGAAGGTCAAGGAGAGAGAACAGCAAACACTGGCCACCTGCACTGTGCGTGAGATTATTTTCTCATTTTTAAACTAGCTGGTCTTCAGTGCCTCCAGATTCCCTGCCCTTCCTCTGAGTGTTTCCTTTGGAGGGAGGGGAAAGGGAGAGGAGGGAGGGAGGGAGGGAGGGAGGGAGGGAGGGGGAGAGAGAGAGAGAGAGAGAGAGAGAGAGAGAGAGAGAGAGAGAGAGAGAGAGAGAGAGAGAGAGAGAGAGAGAGAGAGAGAGGAGCTGCAGTCCATGTCTGCTGTCATGGCTGGATTTGCTGGGCCTCTTCCCTGACATGCTCTGCACAGAGATAATGAAGTGCTCAAATGCAGTTCCTCACCATAGAAGACAGGCCTTTCAAGGAAACAGATAAGTCAGTAGCTCCTCTGCCTGGCTCTGTGGAACATGGTGGCAGTCCCTGGTCTGCAGCCCTGGTCACTGTCTTCTCAACGGTATCTGAAGTGGACAGGCCCAGACTGGAGCCAGGTAGGGGTGGCAGCTAAGCCAGGATGGTTCTGACAAGGCTGGAAGGAGGGGCAGCTATGCCCATCCAACCTCATAGTGGAAGACCAGCTGTGGTTCTGTAACTTGGTCCTGTGGGGCATGCACCTTCCTTATCTCCCATCAAGCCTTGGTTTCCCTGTCTGGAAAATACAGACGATGCTAAGGAAATACCAGCTGAGTTGCGTGAGAGTGAAGAAAGATAATACATTAAAATTCTAAGCTATTAATAATGTCACTTACAATTATTGGGAAGAGAGAAGCATTCAACAAACACATACCAAGGTCCTATCTTGTGCCCAGCATTATTTAGAATTTCTCACAGGCTCCCATGGGAGAGTGAGGTTGCAGACGGAGAAGCTGGATTTCAGGGTGCCAGAGGAGGCATCTAACCTTTCTTCCTCAACTTTCTTGGCTCCCCTTGAACAACACCACACCTGCTTTGGGCCTGCGTCAGTGTGTTCTTCCCTATGTGGGGTTCTAGAGCCCTTAGAGGCCAGGACCAAGAGTTAAATCCCTCGAATTAATGGTAACCTAGGAGAAAACACCCCAAATTAAAAGTCAATCCTAGTAAGCATTAGCCCCACCTGGTCTCAGTTTCAACAGGTTGAATATGAACCATTCTGCCCTTCTAGGCAACTCTCAGAGCTCTGGGTCAGTGTACATCATCATGGGGACAGAGGGAGAAGATCTCCCATGGATTCTCTCCCTAGACCCCAGCATGGACTGGTAGGAATGCAGTCCCCTCAACAAGCCTGTAGAGTGCTGAACCATCTCCCCAGAATACACACATGTGTAGTGTGTTCTTGGAGGCAGGGAGCTAACATACAATGGACATTCTGATATTTCTCTACATGCCAGGAGATTTATATGTTATTTCATGTAATCCTCAGAACAACCTGGTGAGGAGAAGCATTACCCTACTTTGTAGATAAGAAAACTAGTGAGAGTTTAATTTGTTCTGGGTTATATATGTTTCAACGAGGCAGGCAGCTTTTGAATTCAGGTATGTCTGGCTACAGTACAGCTCATTGTCACTCTGGCAGTGTTCAGGGTCTCTGTCCACTGTGACCCTTCCCACTTCAGCTACCAAGGAGCCTTTTTCCTGAATCGTTCCAACTTTCCAATGTAATTTCAATACCAAAGATATTTTGTATGCATGCTTTTATCCTGTGGCCCTTTGTAGGATCACAACCATTACAATGACTAACACATATCATCTACATTGCATGTATATGTGTGTGGTATGTGTACATGTATGTGTGAGGTGTATGTATGTGAGAGGATGGGTGCATGTTCAGGCCAGAGGTCACTGGGGATCTTCTTTGACCACTCCCCACCTCTTTCTTTGAGATAGGGTCTCTAAAAATCTCACTGATTTGGCTAGACTAGACAGTGACCCCTAGGGATTCCTCATCTCTTCCAGGATTATAGGTGCATGCCAGCATTCCTTACACTTTTAAATAGGTGCTATTTGACTCACTGAACCATCTCCCCAGCCTCAATAACTTCCAAGGAACAATTGTACCTCTTTGAGTTTGATAGTTCTCCCGTTGAGAAGGATAAGTTATAGCAGTGTTCTCAGAGGGTGGTTCCTGGAGTGGAGGGGACAATGCTGACCCACAGCCCCAAACCCAGAAAGGCAAACTATCAGGCCCATTTCCTTAAGTGCTAAGGTTTTTCTCTTGAGGACGGGGTATTTGAAGTTCCCTTCTGTAACATCAACTGTGTCACCATCCCTTGTCTTGTCATTGAGGAAGGACCTGAAGAAGTGTGAATCCATCTCTACATACCCAAACTGAACATAGGCACAGTATGTGATAGGTGCTCAGAAAACGTTTGTGGAATGAATGAACCAAGGGGGTGAATAACACTGGTTAGTTAGGTTGCCTTCACTTTCCCTGGCTTGATGCTTGTTATAATGAATTCTAGGGTGAGTGTGTGGCAGCCTTCAGAACGTGGCATTTAGTAGGTGCTTTTTTCAGAATGAGTTTCTTTTTGGCAACATCTCTAAGCCATGTGCTTGGTAATCAAGACTCTTTAAGGGCTGAGACAAGCACAGGCTAAAACCTCAGAAAAATGATGGCAATGATGTTGAGAGAGATTTAGCCTATGGTGTGCAAACTTCCTCTTTGCTCTTTTGACAAACTGGGTTGACTTTGAAGCAAAATTATACTTTAAAATGAAAATAAATTTTATTTATTTGCAAGCAGAGAGAGATAGAAGAGAGGCAGAGAGACAGAGAGAGTGGGTGCTCCAGGGCCTCCAGCCACTGCAAATGAACTTCAGATGCATGCACCACTTTGTGCATCTGGCTTACATGGGTACTGGGAGATCTAACTCTAGTCCTTAGGATTTGTAGGCAAGCACCTTAACCACTGAGCAATCTCTCCAGTCCTAATTTTAAAAAATACACATAATAGCCAACTGGTAATACTGAGGGAAATGCTAAACAATGATCTACATTCCCACCAGTGAAGGACAGCGGAGACCATTTTAGACTTCTATTTCCAGAAATAAATACTGCCTACTTACCCTAGCAGGCATTTTCAACCTGTGGCCTGTGGGCTTGATACATCCTAGGATAGTTATGAATGTGGCCCAACACATTTGTTGTCAGCAATATCACGTTGCAATGTCAAAAGTTTGGAGACCGTGTAAGAATTTACCTAATGCTTAACAGAAAAATATCAGACTGAACAAGTGTATTTATCAATGAACATATAGTTAAGCTAGCAAGAAGAAGGACATCCTCAAAGGCCATCATAGCTACAAGATAACTCGAGCCCACTGAGGTCGCACTGCACAGGAAAGGATCCTCAGGGTATCTGCCAATCCCTGCTGGTCCCGAGTTTTGAAGAATCAACAAATGAAATAAACCCACAGATCTTCAAAAGAAGGGAAGACAGATGGGTCTAGCTAGAACTCTAGAGGCATCATCTATAACTTTGGCAAGAGAATGAACTCAAGAAGTAAAAATCTCCACTCCACAGCAGGACACAGGAAGGAAAAAGAAGCAAAATAAAGGTCCTCTGAGCATTCCCAATTGCAAAGTGGCTCTCAACTGAGTTCAGTTACAGGGATGCCAACCTTTTGACCTTGTGACATAATGCTGTCATCTACAAATGTGTTGGGCCACATGGATATGCCTAGTAGAACTTCACTGTGTATTATCTTGTGGGCAGAAATCAATCACTCAATCAATCAATCAATCAATCAATCAAGCAGTCAATCAATCAATCAAACAAACAAATACAATGGCCAAACAAAACCCCAAGATCCAAGCTGTGCATTGAATTTGAAGTGACCCCAGTGGGCAGCTCTTCAAGCTCCAGGAAGCCAGCAGAGCAAATGCAAATCTTATCCTGTCTGCGGCAATGAAATTTCAAATCAGGCCTTAAAGACAGTCCACAAAATTTCATACTATGAAGTCACACAAAACAAAAAACATTATGTAAGGAAACAAGCCACCATGAGCAAGAAACAGCAGAGTGACCAAAACAACCAGACCTACACATATGACAAATACCAAAACGATCAGACTCAGAAAATGAAACAAATGTACACAGTATTTAACAAAGTATTATATATTATATAACTTGTCAAAGTGTAAACTAAGAACACACTATTAAAAATGATTAAGCAGATTGGAAGATCACTAAGATCGCTTCATGGGCTTCCCAAGGCTCATCTTCTAAATATGGCTTGTAGCGCAGTGTGCCTGGATGAAGTCCTTAGCTAAGATACCTACAGTGAGAGCCAACTACCTCATCCCAACTCACTGGTTATTTATGGAATACAAAGTATATGCTTCTATATCACTTTTATGAAAACTGAAAATTGCCTCATATGGGTGTTGGAATGAAAACCAAAATACTGTGTAAATTGGGTCCGGCACTGTTTGTCTCTGGGCCTTAGTTTTCTCATCTGCAAAAGAAAGATGGAACTAGATCATCTCTTAAGTCCAATTCTGTGAGCTGATATCCTCTCAGACAACATCTACTGGGCGCTTCGTTTTGTTGCTACCTAGTTCTGAGTCCTTGCTATAGTCTATCACTATGTACAAGTATTATATTCATTGTGTATATTAGGAAACGAAGCACAGAGAAACCATTAGCAGCTTGCCTAGAGTCCAGAGCTGGGAGGCCAGGATTAGCCTCCATCAGTGTAAGTCCAGAGCCCACTCTCTACCACTCACTGCATGGCCTCCTAGTACACATGGGTGCCACCTCTAAGGTCCTCTTATCTATGAGGGTTTCCCATAGTAGTGACAGCAATCAGAATACATACTCCACAGGGATGTCAAGAAAACTACATAGTTAATTATCAACCTCCAAAGACTTCTAAGGCCTTTACTTATTTAGACAAGAGCCATTTATGACAGAGTAGCAAACAGTGACAGATTGCTGGGGCTTATCTCTTAAATACTCACTTTGGGGAAATTATCCATTCTGAAAGCACTTCTCTCTGCTCTGGTTTCTTTGTGTGTAAATGGCGATGAACACAGGACCTAACCTGAGAGGTGGCTTTTCCAAGGGTTAACTGAGCTGAGTTGGCATAGAGATCTACCCTAGGAGGATAGAGCTGTTTTGGTTACTTTTCCTCCAGTGGGTAGGGGTTGGGCTTTGTGGCTGGTGACCTTGAGCCAATTTGCAGCCTCCCCACTTCCCAGCTATATGACTTCAAGTCACTGACCCTCTCTGAGGCTCCTCGGCCCCATCTGTGACTCAGAAATAACAATGCTTACCTCGCTGGGTAGTTGTGAGGGTTAAATGGACTGTGAAATGCTCAGCGCAGTGGCTGGCATCTAATGGGTCCTCAACAAATGTCTGTTCTCACCCCTGGAGCACTTTCTGCACACTTGGCTTTTCCTCTATGGTTAGAACCCACAGAGGGAGAGGACTCTGAGGCTCTGGTTGACTCAGGGCTCTTTTCCACCATGGGTACTGTCACAAAGCCCTGGGAGGTAGAAGATGTTGAAAGACATCCTTTCACAGTAGGTAAGTCAAGGCTAAGCAATGTTAAGAATGCCCCCACACCCTGCCTTTGAAATGGGTGTTCAGACTCCTACCTCAGCTGCTTTGGTTGCCCTGGTCACAGGTGTGCAGTCGAAGGTGCAATTAGCAACAGGAAGGAAGCCCTATGATTTGGTAATTGAATCCACCAAGGATAATGACACTGACCTTCCCATTTGGAAATAAACTAGGTATTCAGCTTGTAAATGGCTCGATGTCTCTGCGATCATTTGCTCACACAGGACTGCACGGCGGTAACAGTCTAAGTGACAAAGTTGCCATTAAGGGGTTCAGAAGGGCAGCAGTGGTGGGAATGGCCTTAGGGATGGACAGATTTCCCAACACCAGTGGAGGCCTGGTTATTGCTTCTCAAAGGATAGGAGGCTGGTTCTCTTATGACAATTCCTTGTTTGAACAAACAGGGGACTATGGCTTCGAGCTCGGGCAGCAGCCTTATTTTGGAAATTGTTTCAGGTTAACTGCTCCTCTTCTATAAGAATATCCATGTGTTCATTTGGTCCAGGAAAATGAAGCAAAGACTGAGCATTGGAAGATGAAGAAGGAGGCACGAGAGGGTCATGGGCAGCCCAAGTCCCCGAGTGAAGACTGGGTCGCACAGTGTCTGGGGAAGAAAGCCTGAAAGCATGTGAAGTTATCATTGCCACTTGTGCATTGCTGAAGACAGCTAGACCTCAGACAAAATCCTGGCTCTATGCCAAGGCCAGACTTAGTTTCTCTTCCCTGTGCTGTTTCCGAAGGACAAGGCAAATAGCTCTGACTCCGAGCCACGTTTCATGATGTCATAGCTATAAGCCCCCTAACAAGGCTCTTCTGAGTCTCACCACTTGAAAATGGGGTCCCATCTCATAGAGCCAAATCTACATAGGCTTTCATACTGGAGGAAAAGCATGTCATAATAATTAATATCACTGAGTACAAATACTGACCTGTAGGAAGAAGAATTCAATGATCAGTCAATGACCATTGCTTAGCTGATATCATTGGCACCATATTACAGTGCATGTTTAGCTTCATAAGTCTAATTTGATTCAGTATTTATACAGGAACTAGAAGTGTGAAATTCTGGAGTATTTCTCCAGGCTGGAAATTAAAAAAAAATATGTTTGATCCAATCCCTTTGACTTTCCAGGTTTCTATCACCAATTAGGATGGACAGCTCTGACAGGCCCCGGCCACTTGATAATATCTGAGTCACTAGTCCCTCTACTTACTGGTCATTTAGGTTTACATCCTAACTGTGGTCTTGTCTTCAATGAAAGGGAAAACTTGCTTGTAGACATGACCTGAAGACGACAGCAGAGTAAGAACGTGGGACTGACCCTGAGATGCCTTCTCAGATGGCAATTTCTGCCCTTTCCTGAGAAAAGGTGCTCCCAGGGCAGTCTGTCCCTGACTGAATCCTTCTGTCTTGCCCTACCACACTCTCCATCCTCCTCTCTTCTTCTCATATCCGATTCCCCAGGCTTAGGGAGGTATTTTGTCTCCCTCTTCCTCTTTGTATGGGCCAGAACCACTTTCTAAGCCAAGGTCTTCATCATAGTGACCCCCATGTTTTCTACGGGTTTAGAGGTTTAGTTCTTAGACATAGGCTAATGATTCATTTTAAAGTTAATATAATATGAGAAAGGGTTTGCTTTCATAGTCGAGATGACTCAGTTGCTCAGTGCCTCATTGACCTCATCTCTCAAATGAACTTCAAAAGACCATCTTGCAAGGTGCTTCGAGTACCCTATGGGGTCTTTGGTGTGAAGCTGTCAATACCTATAACCAACAGCTGGATCAGAAAGGGTCGGAACACAGTTCATTATCTCAGCAGAGCTTTCCATCCCTGAAGTTCCTTAGGCCCAAGGCCCTATTAATTTGTCCCAAGGCCACTGTCCTCCTCAAGACCTAGGTTTGCAGCCCTGTTCCCACGTTCCTGAATGGCCCTCATCAAATCTTTGTCTTCCCTTTCTCTTTGTCCATTCTTCCTTCCTACCCTACTTTTAAGTATTAAGTGCTTCTGGTCTTGATTAGTGATTAATTTTTTGTGTGGGTGATGTGTGTGTTGTGTGTGCATGTGTGTGTAGACACACAAGCACCCCATGTGTACACACGCGGAGCCCAGGGGGGAACCCGGGCATGCTCCCCTATCACTCACTCTCTTGCATTAGTTCCTTGAGACAGAACCTGTTTTTCAACTGTTGTTTTTGGTCAGACTGTCTTATATTGAGCCTCAGTGGTTCTCCTATCCCTGCCCTTCCACAGGACTGTGGTTACAGGAATGTATGGCCATTCCTGGCCTTTTATACCAGTGCCAGGGCTTGAACTCGGGGCCTCATGCTTATGCAGCAAGCATCTTCCCCATTGAGCCATACCTTTAACCCCACTGATTAATTAATTTTAAACTGTTAACCCACTCAAATTCTTTTGGGTATGGGGATGAGAAGGTATGAATAAATGAATGAGTCCATCAGCTAAAAGGCTCCTAATTTAAAGATTAAACGTGATACCCCGAGGGATAACAGGATTGATGTAGGTCACTCTGTGCGGCCAGAGGTGGAACTGGATGAAGCTCTTTCTACCCCTCAGTTCCCCTCCCTCCTGGAGAGATCCTTTTAAATCATGTCTCCCTCCTCCATGGTGTTTGCAACACCTCCCGATTTAGTTTCGCTCTGAATTTCATTAGTGTCCCATTTGCTTTCTCTTCCTGATCTCTGCGGCAGGCAGTAAGCAGAAGGCTGATGAGCAGCCCTCTCGGAGCCTGACTGCAAGCAAAAGCACATGCAGAGGAAGAGAAGGGTCCTGGGCCACAGCCGCAGGGAAAGTTCTGTACCACTCAGCTGGGGCCAACCAGCAGTGACTTTGTCCTCACTCTGTGCTAGGCAAAGACAAGGAGCCCTACCTGTCCTTGAAAACCTAAGGCT
>PVHP010015662.1:0-36969 GCA_004024765.1 Zapus hudsonius | reverse complement strand
GAAGAATTCATAACAGCATTGGCTTTTAGTTGGGATGGAGATTTTTTGAGTAAATCAAAGACTGCATATAGTAGGTACCAAAAAATTACAAACATTTATATTTTTTCATGCTAATTCACTAAAGGAAACTTAGATTGATAAGTGATCTAAAAACGGCTTTCAGGTACCACAAAGGAGGAAGAAAATGCACCAAGAAATCCAGAGGAAATGAAAATAGAGCTATAAAAGAAATGCCTGGTACATTTCCTACTCAAAGAATATTCTGGGTAACTCTTACAGTTGGGTCACCAATGCGATTTTAAACAATGAAAAATACAAACTCCATGAAAAGATACAGGGTCCGGAGTGTAAAATCCCAGCCGAAAGAATAAGCTCCCACTGAGAGTAAGGACTGAGACACTGTCTCCAGCACATGAAAGTGCGTCTCCTTAATGAGCATGACAAATTCTTCTACAAAATGCTTATCACGTAGCTCAGTTCAGACCCAAAACCCTACTCACAGTAACACTCCAAGAAACGATTCTCCTAGGAGAGCAAGCTGTGCTCAGAGAACACGGGTCTCCAGTGGTCTAGTTGGAACTCCAAGCAAATTTAGGATATACAATTGAATGGATTACTGAAATCGTGTAGGTTATTGGGTTAAAACCTCTGTAGTTGGGCTGGACAGATAGATGGCTCAGCGGTTAGAACCCTTGCCTGCAAAGCCTTACGACTAGATTGGATTCCCCAGTACCCATATAAAGCCAGATGTGCAAGGGGTGTGTGCATCTGGAGTTCACTCGCAGTGGCTGGAGGTCCTGCCTGACATGCCCATTCTCTTTGCCTGTCTCTCTTCTGTCTGTCTCTACTTGCAAATACATTAATAAATAAAAATATTTTTTTAAAAAAACTATCTCTGCAGTGAAGAACTTTTGGCTTCTGGCAGAGGAGCCAATGAAAGAGTCGTGTGGAATGTGGGGTCGACATGGGGGAGTTTGGGGGTCTGCTGCTGTTGTTTCCTGACTCTTTAGCTTTGCATGGGGCTTCCTCATTATTTTAAATGAGGACCCGTTGCAAAAGGAAGAGAGTAGGCTTACTGCAGCAGCATTGATTAGAGAAATAAAAAGGCATACTCCAAAGTAAAATACAGTCACAGCTAATTTGTAGTGTCAATTTAGCAACACAAACCTCATTCTACAAGAATGTACATAATCATTGGAACTGGGTGACTGATGACAGCAGAGCTAGCCACAAGGCTGAAGGTCACCAGGAGCCTTGATGGACGCAGAGAGACTGTGGAGGGTTTTTATGATTTAACAAGCACAGTACAAAGCGGTGTGAGGAAGCTTTATGACTATGGAAAATATGTACACGTGGACACGGAGTGGATGCACAGGGCTGGAATTACGGTGCTATGACTTAAATGTGACTTCAGAATACTTAGGGACATCAGTAATTTAGACTAGTTTTAAATTCTGAGGCAAGCACCAGATGATAGGAAAATGTTGCATTCCATACAACTTAAAACGTTTTGATGCTTTTCCTGTGTGTGTGTGTGTGTGTGTGTGTGTGTGTGTGTGTGTGTGTGTGCACGTGCGCAGATGTGATCACTGGTACAGAGCGGCCAGAGGAGAGGATCGGGGTCCTTCCTTTATGCCTTCTCCATGTACCTACTTGAGAGAGCCTCTCTGGATGTAAAGCCGTGCTTTCAGGAGACCCAGCGAGTCTCCATGCTCCCATCTCTACCCCACAGGACCAGGGTTTCGGAGGGCCAAGGGGAAGCAAATGCAGGCAATCCCAGGCTCTCGGGCCTCATTCTTGTAACGAGTACTGTTTTCTATTGACACAGTCCTGGGGCTTTAATTTTTAAATGAATTATTAAATAATGGAGAAGAGAACGATCAATTTTTTTAATTCCAAAAATGTAGTTTATGTAGGTACAAGTAGCAGCAATAAGCATGGTTTAGTCTAGTGTCAAAGATCATTTAATTTCTTCACCTGCACATCAGCTCCCTTGGCCCTCATCACGACACCTGTGAGGTGGCTACAGTTTTCTAGTGGGGCATTGGAGTGATAAGATTCTGATTTCTGGTCACTTTGAAGACAGATGTCATCCTTGCTCTGTCCTTCTATTTTTAACCCTAATATTTCTACCATGGTACACCTGCTGGACATTTATAAACACTTCCATAGACGTGACCTTGGTCTCTCCCTCTGGAAACATCCCATCCAGTTTATAAAGTTCCATTATTTGCATTTCAAAGTGTCCTACCTGGGAGGCAGAAGGATGGGACGTGACAGGCAGTGACTCTTGGGTTCCCTGCTTTTGTCACAGCACTGCTGGGGCATTTCAAGAGATAAGCAGGTGTGCACAGCTCAGGAGTGGCAGACACTCACTCCACTCTCTCAGACACAGTCCATAACTGTGATAGTGGCCAGTGACAATACTGATCAGATAAATACGCTGACATTGTGTGAACACCAAAGCTATGAAATCTTAAACTATGATTTTAACTATCACTTTATTGGTGAGGAAAAATTGCACACACATAGCTACTGTCATGAAGCCAGAAAAGCAGGCTTCTAACCCATGCTGCTGGGCAATGGAATTCACATCTGACAGAAAGAAAGCATGAAGAGCTTTTATGTGCAGCCAACGTTTTAGAGGTTTCCTATAAATAGAAAACAAAAGATATTTCTTAAACCTAGCATGGGTATTTTTCTACACTTGATTCCCCATGGAATTCTATAGCTAAAAGTCATTGAAAAATCAGTGCTGTCTCTGCCAAGAAAAAAAATGCAGCTAATAATAAAATAAAGCATTTGCTTTAGTGAAAACTAAAAGTTGCTTTGCTTAACAAGTGAGTCAAAATTCACAGGGCAGTGATTTTTGACCAGAAGAAATATAGAGAATATCGAAAAAAATAATTTGCACAAGTTGTGAAAAAGGGTTCATTAGGCTTTGTTAAAACTCACAAGGAATTAATTTTTCAGTCACTGGTTGTTATTGATTCAGAAATTTATATTGTGACCTCTGTTTCTTTTGAAATTAAAATTTGTAAAATCATCTTGACTCACTATTATCAAAAGAATGGAAAAGTCTATTTGGTTTTCTTTTGTCTTTGTTTTCAACTGACCAAATGCTTATTTTAAAAAAGTAAAGAAGATACAGATACTTTGAGAAAAGATACAAAATTAAACATATTCATACTCTTATGTGTACTGTCACCACGTAGAGTTAATAAAAACGATTATAATAATGCTTATAAGCATTTATCACATGCTATTAATGATTATAAAAATTTGGTGGGTCTAGGGAGAAATTATGAATAAAATGTCTTAGGGTTTAGCGATTGCCTCACCAGCATGAGTAACCTGAGTTCCATCCTCAGTCACTAGGTAGAAACGTCAGGTATAATGGTGCACAGCTGTAATCCCAGCACTGCGGAGGTGAAGACGGAGCCCTGGGCTCACAGTCAGCCAGAGTAGCTTTATTGAAAATCTCTAGGCCAGTGAAAGACACTGTCTCAAAGGAAGTGGACTGTGTTCCCGAGGCTGACACCTGAAGTTGTACTCTGGCCTACACGCCTTGCACACACAACCTGCACACATCTGTGCTCTTACACACACGTGAACATGCATGTCCACACACACATGCAGAAAAGAGTTTTTAGGACATTGACTCATTTAATCCACATAACATAGCTTTGATGCATAGACTCAAATTGATAACCTCAATTTCACTGAAAATAAACTATGTCAAAGGAAGTTGAACATAATGTCCCCAAATCACATAGCTACTAATGGAAGTCAGGCCTTAAGGTCAGAACTCTTGGCCTTAGGTTGATTGTTGCCTTGGGTCCATATTGAAGAAAACTGATTTTTCTGTCAAGTATATTATGAACAATAAAGTAAGTAGCTGAGTGGAATGTAGACTCATATAGTAATTATTCTATGAGTTATAAAAGGCAGAAATTTCAGAGTAACTTATAACCTGAAAATGTCTAACATTTTAGTATCATGATATCATTCTGTGTCTACTCAACCAGCAAGAAGAGAAAAAATTCAAAATAAATTTCATTATAAATGGGAGAAAAATTAGTTCAGTAGTTCCTGAAAATGAGGTCACTGGATAACATAATGGTCCTATTATGGTTAAATTTCATATTAAATTCTCTTACTTCCATCAATTCAATATTTTTTCCACTCAAAGTACTTTCAAATAATCTCATGATCAATATTGATTGAAATTTGAGTTGAACCAAGAGGACTTTTATGTAATTTATGACGAACACTCTCATTTATCTTATGGTCGGAATCAGTGCTGATCTGGCTGGAAAGTTAATCAGTTCGCTCTTGAAGCAGGTGGGGGAGATCTGCACCGGAAAGGCTCTCTGTGACGCGTCCTCCGTGTCCAGGCAGCCGTGCCGCTGCGACCCTTGTCACCGAGTGATTCAAGCAAAGGACATGATGCCAGAACGAGCAAAGTGCAGCAGTGCAGCCCGAATAGTTCTCGATTTGCAGACTGGACCATAGCTCTCCGATGACTCAGAAGCGACTGACGCTTGAGGTATAAGGTTTGCATATTTGATGAAGCCATAACAAAACCCAGCTAGCTCTAAATTTTCTCACAACATAGTCAGTCTAGACTCTGTATCTGAAATTACCTAAGGTCACCCTGTGTCTCTCCTTCCCCAGAGAGATCAAAGGTAAGTGGGGGACAGGCTGGTGATGTATGTTTGATAATATTTTCTAACTAAAATCTGTCTTAGATTTCTGTCAATATGACAGAATACCTGAGGAAAACCAACTTACAAGGAGGAAAGAGAGGGCGAGGAAGGAGCCAGGGTAGCAATATCCCCCTCCAGGTCCACCCTTAGTCACCCACCTTCCTTCCAATGGGCCACACTTCCAAACCTCCACACACTGCTGCCCCAGGCTTGCATGAGACCCAAACCATAGCACATAGCATAGAGATGGCCAAGTGGTTAAGGAGCTTGCATACAAAGCCTGCTGACCTGGGTTCATTTCGCCAGTACTCACGTGAAGCCAGATGCACAAAGTGGTGTATGCATCTGGGATTCATCTGCAGTGGCTCAAGGCCCTGGTGAGCCCATTCTCATTGTCTATTCTTCTCTCTTCTCCCCTCCTTTCCCTCCCCTCCCCTCTCCTCTCTCCCTCTCCCATCCTTTCCTCTCCTGTCCTTTCTTTCCCTCCCCTCCCCTCTTCTCTCTGTTGCTCTCTGCTTGCAAATTAAATATTTTTCAAAACTATCTTAGTAACTATCTAGTGTGAGAGACGTTGAATTGCTGTTTAACCCAACTTAGTACAGAGTCAGACTGTGTCTCCCAGGCTCCCTTTCTGCCTGTGGATGTGCTCAATTCTAACCATCAACCTGGCACGTGAACGTTTGTTGGTACCATTTCCATGCCTGGCACATAACAATATCTGTTGTACTTTCTCCTGATCAGAGCCAACTGGAGACAAGAATGCTCTGCTTCCGCTTGCTGGGACTGGATCCCCCTGGAATACAGCAGCAATTGTTCGGTACTCAGAAGTGCTGTGAGCCAGTGGTAAGCTTTGGATGGGTAGAAATGGACCATGGTGAGATTCTTACTCTAGAAAGATCTACCCCAAAGACTAAGGCTAAGGTTACCACTGCCGTGACAATGGCTTTAGAATCCACGTGTGGAAGAATACAAAGGCAACATCTGGGAAGAACTTGAGTCTCTACTCACTACCCGGAAACAGCCACCTGACCACTGCTAGCTTGCAGTGTGAGCTGGATACAGAGTGAGTAGGTTTATTCAGAGCAACTTTAAAAAATATTTTTATTTATTTATTTTCAAGCTGATAGAGACAGAGAGCAGAGAGACAGACACGGGGGAACGGGTACGCCAGGGTCTCCAACCACTGCAAGCTAACTCCAGATGCATGTGCCACCTTGTGAATCTGGCTTTATGTGGGTACTGGGGAATGGAATCCGGGTCATTGGGCTTTGCAGGCCAGTGCCTTAACCACTGAGCTATCTCTCCAGCCCAGAACATTCTTTGTATCTATTTCCCAGACTCACTAGGAATGTCTCCTTTCCCTGGCAAGATGCTCCTAGTGTGAATAATGGTCACTCCAGCAAGATAAAAGCTTGACACAAGTTTGTTTGTTTTGTCTTAGGAGCATGAAAAAATGAAGTTTTTCCAGGAGGGTCTCTGGTAATAGCATGGTAACTTACACACTAGTTAAACCCCTTCACAATCCAATAAAAACCCATTCTATGGTCTTAAGGATTTTGGTATAAAGCAAAGCAGAGATGCCGTGTGTGATGTAAGTTGTAGAGTGCCATCCCCACACGGGAGCCCTTGACTTGGACAACAGCTCTAACTCACTACCTGGTAATCTTCCTGACATGGTTTAGGCTTAGGTACTGGGATATCGCTTTGTTCAGGGAAAAAAAAGATGTTCCAGTTTCTAGTGAGCCAGTGTCCATGTGGAGCCACAAGCAATGTGCTCAGTGACATCCTTCCGTTTCCAGGCAGCGACGCAGTGGCTGCTCCCACGTGCCAATCCGTCAAAGGCACTGCGGCCTCGGGCAGGCATGGCGGAGAGGCTCAGGACTGAGCTGAAAGCGCTTCGCCATCCTGCCCTCTGCTTTCCTTCCAGTGCTTTCTCTGTCGAGAGTCCTGTGTCGACGTGATTCCCCTCTCAATAATCTCTGCGCATGTTCTAGTTCCAAATTGCGTTTAACATGGAAATTAACTGTAGGCTTTTCGCCCATCGGCTAATTTAATCCTCACATAAAGTTGGTGGCATCCATGTTCTCGCAGCTGGTGGAAGTCAGAACTCAGATTTCAACCCACGTCCGTGTGATTCTGACGGCCACCTTCACGGGTTCTAGAACGTCTCTTCTGTCTCCCACTGCTTCTCCACAGTCGTCGGTTGCTCTCGTCCAACTGTGACTTACTTCACTGATGTCATTCTAGCAGCGTCTTTGCGCAGCCACCCCTGCCCCGGTCATTTCCCTCATGTTTTCTTGACTCTTTCTTTCAACACTCTGCTAAACTCCACATTGCCCTGAGGCCTTGTTCGTTATTTCTATATTTTCTCTATTCTGAAACTATGAGGTCTAGGAAACCCTTGAAATAATAATGCCAAGTCCCATGTGGTTTCAGGCTGTAAACGCCTGTCATTTTGGTCAAATGGTGTCTGATAATGTACCTTGTTTGGGCTTCATAGTGATTTTGCTTTCATTTCTGTTTTCAGGCTAATTTAAAACCTTTCAGAAAAATGTAATATTTTTTTTATTTTACAAGTGAGCAAGCAGTGGTATGGAAGCTTTGGCTGATCTCACTCAGCTGACTCAGCGGAAGAAAGCCCGAGTTCTACCCACCATTGTCTCTGCATTCTGGCCTTCTTCCATTCCTTCTTTACTCGTATCTCAGAGAGCCACAGAGAGATCACAGGCTGACATTTTCAAATATGATATATTTTTTTCATCTTTTTATTTTTTGCTTTTATTTCCACCACAACTAACGGAGGGCATGGTAAGCACCGAGGGAGGATGCATTGATCTCCCCACTGGTTCTCGCATTTGTGTGAAACTACGCAGAGGGAGCACCGTCTCGGGCTCCGGATGGAGCCGCGGGAAGAAGAGAAGCTTCACCAGTTTAGGTATCTTTACACAAAGACAGTCCAAACTGGAATTCAATTCAGGGAGATACATATAATTGAGTCTGGTGTTCTTTTGTAATAAAGAAATAAAAGGTGACTCATTAAAGATGTTTGCAGTGTAAGACAGGAATAGAATCAATCACACAAAGAAGAAGCGCTTCTGAAGTGACCTCACCAACTGTTCAATCGCTTTTTCCTTGCCTGTGGGGCAAAGAAGGATGGATGGAGAAAGATCCAGCCATCACGTGAAAGGAGGTTTTATTTGCTCTCACACCATTTGAAAGTGCTATTTTACGTACACAATGTTGCACAAGTAGGAACTTGTTTCTGAATTGAAGATACATTTTAACTTGCTAATAATTTATTGTAATTATAGCAATCAAAATTCTAAAAAGCGTACTGTGAGACTGCATTTCTCTGATAATTCGGACAGCAGCACTGAGCTACATCCTCCGCCAGTCAATCAGGAGCCAAAACATTCCATCCTGTGCTGCTATGCTAAGAAGCATGAAGGGACTTTCAGCTAGCCCAGGTGTGCTGGCTCCATCCAGGTGTCCCCATAAGCTCATGTGTTCTGAATGCTAGGTCCCCAGCTGAAGGCAGCTTGGGAATTGGAACCTTGTTGAGGATGTGTTATGGGTCTATGGGTGTCATAGCCAGCTTCCTGTTGCCAGTGTTGGGCACACTCTCCTGCTGCTGTTGTCCACCTGATGCTGGCCAGGAGGTGATGTCCAGCCTCTGCTCAGGCCATGGTTTCCCTGCCATCGTGGAGTTTCCCCTCGAGTCTGTAAGCCAAAGTAAACCTCTCCTCCACCAGCTGCTTGTGGTCAGGCTCTTTGTGCTGCAGTTTGAGTCTGACTGCAGCACTAAGTGTATCTGGTTATGATCCCCTCAGAGCGACGAGCATGTGTACTCCTCAAATGTGTTGGCATCCAGTGAATGAACTGGATGTGGTCCACAAGAATAAATTTAGATCAGAACATTCTGTCCCTCCAAAGAGAAAGCAACAGTTCAGTGGATGAGTTTGATAAATATAAAAAGGACACAATAATGCAGACAAGGTGTTCAAAATATTAAAATTTAAACCACAAAGGTATAAACAAACTTCAAAATAGGAACTCTTTGTGGGAGGAAGGATGACCAGCGTTTGGAGGCTCCAATGTGTTAATTGAATGACATATTCTTTTGGCAAATGAGAATTAACCATAGATGTATCAGTTTTCTTAATGATTGCTAGAGTGCATGTAAAATCACAAAATGAATGAGTTTTATGAGTAATAACTATATACTGTCTCCTTTTCCAGATATGGAGTTCAAAACTGAAATCACCAGGAGCGGCAGAACCAAAGTAGAAATTCCTGCTTTCAAGTTCAAAATTCCTTCCATGAAGTTACAGTGACTTCAATCAACAAGGTTTGTGTGGTATTCATTAGAGTCAACAAAAATATTTTACTCGTATTAAAATTTTTCTTTGGGTAAGATTGCAGCATTGCTGTTTCATTGTAGTGTCCAGAGTTATATCCATGTCTGCTTCCCTCATGAGAGTTCCTGGATAAATTAATACAAAATCTAGTTATCTGGAAAAAATAACATCAAAGTTGATAGATTTATTGGCAAAGAACATACTGATTGTCAGCATCAGAAATGAACGATGAAGGCCTGGAAAGATGGCTCAGCGGTTGAGGTGTTTGCCTGAAGAGCCTGACGACCTCAGCACCCATGAAAAGCAGATGCACAGGGTGGCACATGCATCTGGAGTTCTGCTAAAGCAGCTAGAGGCCCTGGTGGGCCCATTGTCTCTCTGTCTGTCTCTGCTCTATCTCTCTTTGCTTGCAAATAAATAAATAAAATCCTTTAAAAACAGAAATGAAAGATGGAAACTTGACTGGATGGCTCATGCCAGGGATCCAAGCCCTGGAGAGCTGAGGCAAGAGGGTTCCCATAAGTGTGGGGTTAGCATGGGCTACTGTCCAAGGCATCTCCAAAGGGAAGGGAGAGGGGAGGGGAGAGGATGGAAGGGGGAGGGAGGGAGGGAGAGGGAAGGAGGGAGGGGAGGAGGAAGGGATGTAGGGGAGGGAGGGGAGGAGGGAAGGAGGGAGACAGGGAATGAGGGAAGGAGGAGGGAGGAATTGCCGGCCATCATTCAAGATGCTGCAGGTCAAACACCTTCATGACATCTATGGATGTAAAGTCAGCAAGTAAGATAACATAGACTATATTTCCCAAAGCTACAACTGGGGCTGGAGAGATTGATGAGTGGTTAAGGCCCTTGCTTGCAAAGCCTAACAGGTTCCCCAGTGTCCAGATGCGTAGTGGCTGGAGACCCTGGCAGGCCCATTCTCTCAATCTCTGCTCACAAAACAAAAACAGTAACAAAAACAAAACAAAAAATGGGTCTTGGTGGCCCACGCCTTTTTTCTCAGTACTAGGGAGGCAGAGGTCGGAGGATCACCGTGATCTGAAGAAATTGCTGTAACTCAGAAAGCCATCCATTGGAACAAGATTTTTCTTAAGAACTGGTACCCAAGCTGGTCCTGATGACATGGGCCTGGAATCCCAGCTCCTGAGGAGGCTGAGACAGGATGATTGCAAGTTCAAGTCTGCCTGAGCAATTTAGTGAGACCTTGTCTCAAATATTAAAACTATAATGTTAGAGCTGGGGTAGAGCTCGGTGGTAGAATATTTGCTGGCATGCGTGAGGCCCTGAGTTTAATCCCTAGTGATATAATAATAGTAATTAATAATCGTAATAATAATGATAATAGAGTTGTGTGTTGTGGTGGTTTTAATGTGAAATGTCCCCCATAGCTTCATACTCAATTTCCTGTTGGTTGAGCCTTTGGGAGGCAGAGCCTTGCTGGAGGAGGTGTGCCCCTGGGGTGGGCCTTGAGGTTCGCCTAACCCTCCTGGGTTAGCTAGCTAGCTCTCTCTGGTGGCTTCCTCCCAGCTGCTGTGACAATATGTGAGCCAGCTTCCTGTTCTGCAGTACTTTCTCCACCAGGAAGACGGTTGAGCAGATTAAAACCTTTCTTTCCATGAGCTGCTTTGGATCAGGTATTTAGTCCCAGTAGTGAGAGGGAACTGAAATGTGAGTTTCCAGGGACCTGTGAAGTCCATCATGGTGATGATCAAGAAGTCAGACTCTCCCCCTGTTGCCGTCAGCATTCTAGTTGCTGCGCAGAAAGAACCCAAACAAAAGCGGCTTGTGGAGGAATGGGTTTATTTGGCTTACAGACTCCAGGGGAGACTCCATCCTGGCAGGGAAGATGATGGCATGAGCAGAGGGCTGGACATCAGCACTGCAAACAGCGGCAGGAAGGTGTGCCAAATACTGGCAAGGGGAAGCTGGCTTATAACCCCATAATCCCGCCCCTGACAACACAGCTTCATCGAGGTTGTAAAACCCGAACTGCCATCAGCTGAGGATCAATTGCCCATAACACATTCATTTGTTTGTGGGGGTCACCTGGATCAAACCATGACACCCCCTGTGCTGCCATTCCTCCCTCAGAACCTTACCTCTGACACTGGTATAGATACCTGATTTTTAAAATCCACATTATTAAAAACTTAGATGCTGCAAGGCACAGATGTTCACACTGGACTACTCAACGTGGTCCCGTGGCTTCTAGGTCACCGAGAGCACAAGGAAGGCTTCTAGGGGCAAGCAGGTGGGAACTGAAGAATCAAACTGTGACCTTCTGCCCAGAAACCCTCAAGGAATTTGCTAGAGCTAATAAATTAGATCAGCACCACTGCATTAAGCAAAACAAACAAAACTAATTGTGTTATAGTATGCTGGCAATTAATAATTATAAATTAGAATTATAAAGAGTCCATTTACTTCCAAAATTAAAGAACTAGACATCAATGTGACGAAACATGTAGAGGATCTGCTTGCTCTACTTTTTCTTCTGTTTAATAAGTGAAAATGTTTGGGATTTAGAATATACTGTAATGAAAATACTTTTTCACTACCTTTAAAAAGGAGGGATTCGCATGGCTTTCCTGTGAGCTTCAGGACTTTGTGGCATCCTGCTTCGCGTGGTATAACGTTTCTTCACATTTCCCAGGGTGCTTGGGTCTCGGTGGCTTCATGTCATGACCATGGTCAAGTGTGCATTGATTGAGGGGGTGGTCCTAGGAGCCTGTTGCAGTCAGCTGTACACTGCTGGGATGAGTCTCCAAGCCAGGCACAGTTTATGGGAAGAAAGGAATTATTTGAAGCTACAGATTGAGGGGAAGTTCCGTAACTGTGAAAGAGGCTGGCCCAAGCAGAGAGAGAGAAACCCATCACCAGCACCGCACACACAACAACCAAAACAGGCAGGGAACAGAGACAAATCCCCCCCTTCATACAGCCTTAAGGCAGGGTCTTGCGACCCTATCCCAGACTTAATGGCTTCCTGAGTCTCTGGACTTTCCTTCCTGCACTGCCTACACAGGAAAGGATGTTTACTTCTAGTTTCTTTGAGCTTCTTTACATCCTGCCCCTTGCTGAGAGGCTGCCTTCCTGTAAACATCCTCAGAGACCCATCCAAGATAATTAAAAAGATCAAGTTGACAACAAAACCTAAACATCACAGAGCCTTAGGGGTATGTTCTCCTAATCCACTCCTTTCGAGTCTGTCTTGTCCCTAATGGAAGTCTTCTTGGACTTTTCATTCTGCTGACAAAATGCAGTTGCTGAAGGTGCTGATGGAAGCTAAAGCCTATATCTGGAATTTGGGGTTTGTGTACAAATGAAGATTATACCCTTGTCAGCCATTCATGTGAGATCCATGGACTGCTGAGTACAAACCCCACCATTAGTTTGTTTAGTGAGCATTCAAATCCAGGCTTCTTTTATTTCCCCTTCATGCAAAATATTCCAATTTTTCCAGCATCATTTTTAACATTTATTTACTTATTTCTGTGTGTATATAATCTATATGACTGCATGCATGCGCCCTGATGTGCTTGAGGGGTCAGAGTGCACGCACGTGTCCTCATATGCATGTGGGGGTCAGAAGACAACATTGAGTGGTCTCTTTTCCACTTGCTTTGAGACAGGGTCTGTTCTGCTGGAAATCAACTTCCAGACTGCAAACCCTGCAGAGCAGTTGTCCCACTTGCTTCTGGAATCTTCCTGGTTCAGGTTCTCAGTGTCGTAGGCCCATTGGGATCAGAGAAATACTATGCAGTTTGCATCAGTTTTACATGGAGAAGGGGACTGGAGCCCAGGCTGGCAGGCTTTACAAAGAAGCATCTTGAACTACTGTGTCATCTCCCCAACCCTCTTGCACTATTTTGAAGTAGCAAATATACTCCATCCTCCTCTGTGTACAGCACTGGTGTGTTTATTCCTCCAGTGTGTACAGTGCTGGTGTGTTTATACCTCTCCACCGTGAAGAGTGCTGATGTGTTTGTACCCCTCCTCTGTGTACAGTGTTGGAATGTTTACACCTCTCCTCTGTGTACAGTGCTGGTGTGTTTACACCTCTCCTCTGTGTACAGTGCTGGTGTGTTTATACCCCTCTTCTGATCTCTACCACATATCAGTATGTATTTGCCACTTCTGACTGACCTGAATAATCCGACAGTGCATGAGACACTCGAGTACTCTAATATTTGGGGAGAGCAAGCTCACATACAGAACTAGCTTCACATACAGTTGGGGTGCAAATACCCACCTCTTCTCCTTCACACTTGGAATAAAGCTGCTGAGCACCTGGGGAAGTCCGAGTCATGCAGAGACTTCTGGGCAGTGAACCGGAGCTGAACAATGAGGTCATCCCATATGAGGGGCTGTGATGACACTGTTTACTCCAGAACTTTCTTTGAGAGTAAATGCCATTGGATTTGAGTATTTCTTATTCCTGCACAAACAAGAGTAAGCTGGTTTCTTTTTCAACCCCATCTGAGTTCTTCAGTTTCATATTTCTGCACACTTATAGATATATTTTGTTTTATATCCTTCTCGTTACCATTATTACTGCTAAAAATGAAGATAGACAACTGTGTTCACATATGTTTTTGCTAATCCTTTTGTTAGACGGCTGAGAAAAACAGATCTGCAACACTCAAAATTCATGAGACTTAATGAAACAGCATCACCTTATTCCTTCTCACTTCAGTTTTCAGGGCCACATCGTTTATTTTTTTGGAATGTCTTTTTCTTTCCTTGCTTACTTTCCTTCCTTCCTCCTTCCATTCTTCCTCCACTCCGACCTTCTTTTCTTTCTTTTTTTTTTTTTTTTTGAAGACTTGGTTTTGAAGTTGATATTTTAGGGGAAGTCTTTCACCAATGCATTCCTCAGGGCTTTCCTTCAGGGCTCTTGACTAGCACAAACCTCCTCAGCAGTCATGGGCACTAAGTCACCCTAATACCAACGGAGCTGCATATGGCTTCTGAAAGTGATATGAAAAATAGCTGGTTTTAAAAGGTTAAGAATAATTGCACACATGAATCCATTTATTATTTAGGATTGTTTAACTCGAAGAGACAAGTTGAGTTTGTAAGACCCTTTCCTGCCAAGTACTGTGCTGACTTGAAGAATATAAAGTTATGGCCCTAAACACCAGATCCTCCTGCCTCTGCCTCTCAAGGGCTGGAATTTCCAGGTTGCACCACCAGGCCCAGAAGTTTCAGGTGCTTAGATGTGAAACAGAAGAAACGGAAAGAGGTGTATTAAGAGAGTGATGTCTTACCAGCAAGAAGGAAAAAATGATTTTAAAGATAGTCCTCGCTCTTAATGTATTTCTGACTTAAGTATTTTCCCATAACCAATATGACTTCAGCTCATTAAATTTTAAAATTAATATATCCTGGACAGAAATGCTCTAAATAAAATGACCATCGAGCATATTGAATGACTTCCAAATTCCAAATGAAATAACTTTCTTCTTGTTTCTCATTTCAGTTCAGCTAAAGGAGGAAGAGAGCCTGTCACCACGTGTTCTCGTTCTGCCTCTGTTCTCCGAGACGACAGGTTCTGAGGGGAGGAAGTGCAGTAATGTGGCCTCAGAATTGAACAGAATAGTTACCTGACATTCCTGAAGACATCCATGCTGTCTCCGCATTCACCTACCTTCTCATTCACTTTTTTTCTTTGAAGGACAGTGACTGAAATTTATGAATTTTGAACCCTATGCTAAGGCCTTACTAGAATATATCATTTTGTCCTTTGATTCTAATGAGAATTTACCATAAGCAAGCAAAGACAGGAACATGCCATTTTCTACATCAAAAAAATAATCAAAACCTAAAAAAAATGAAGAAATAAGAAACCAATGACGTGAAAGAAGAGTTTTGATAATATGACTTTTAAGTCATTTCATTTTGTAGTATTTTCAACTCATGCACTTAACTCGCCTAGGACTGTGTTTCTCTTGACGCTTCCTGGGGACGGCAGGCTCCTTGCGACACAGAGTGCTTGGAGATGTCACAGAGGATGCACCCTGAAGTTCAGGGATTCTCATCCCGTTCTTTATATGCTAAAAGTGCAATATTTATTTGGCTTCATCATGGGTTTGGCCTCTTGTTAAACTTTGTTCTTCCCTCAAGAGAGTGGTTTGGGTAATGTTTTCCCCGTCTTCTGTCCTGAATGACCTTAAAAATTAAAAAACGTATCCATGAATACATGTGCTTATTTTTAACTGTTTATTTCCCATCTGCTTGGTGATTGTGGTGTGAACAAAAGAATCGAATCCCTTGTTTTTGATGATTTTGTATATACTGGACCAGCCTCATACCTAACCTAATATTTAAAGATGAATACATTTATTCAGGCCATCGTTCTTCTCAGCTTACTAATGCTATTATCCTTTGCTCTGTTTAAGGAAACTGACTAGATACTTTCTAGCTCTTCTGTCTGGGCTTCTGGGCCTCTGTCCATTTGCCTCCTATCCAAGTCCCATTCTATGAGTTTCTACCCTTCAGTGTACTTACCTTCAATTCTTCATATGCTTATTTTAATGCATCTGCTTAAATAAATATGACATTGACATAAGTACATGTGTTTTAAATTTTACATTTACTTGGGAAATATCTCAGTCTCTTTTTAAACTTTCCTCCAGGAAATAGAATACATGTAAAAATATTTTGGAGACATTTCAAAGATGCTCTACGTGTATCCAGTTAAGTTTTTCTCATGTATGTACATCTTCCATCTTGTCCACCACACTTTCCTCATCTGTTTTCTTAGAATGATTAGCAAGAGGGCTTTGCGTCTTCATGAGAAATGGTGTTTCTCTGTGCTCTTCAGAGAGTTTCTCTGTATTGTACATGCCTAGGATTAGAATTACACGTTCTTTGGAAAACACATACTTGGTTTCATAGAGGATTAACTTTTTTTCCTTCAAATTAACAGTAGCAATTATATTCACATCAGCTCTGACAACATGTCAACATTAATAATTATTTATAAAGCCTTGAAATTGCAAATTTTTATTACTTCAGCTGAGAAACTTTACTTTTGATATCACAGCTCTGAAAGATTTTAATAGAATTAAAGGTATGGATAAATAAAGATTTTCTTTTTTGCTTCTCTCATTCATTAAATGTGGTGGTTAAATTCTGTCATCAATTTGATCAGATTAATGATCTAAAAGGAGGCTGTGAGGGTATTTCTAGGGAAGATTGATGGATGGAGGAAACCCTTACCCCAGACTGAGTGGACCTTTCCATGGAAGTCAGAACCCAGCTCCATCAGCCTTCCAGCATCTCCAGGAATGTTTCAGGCTTTCCATGCCAGAGTGAGGCTGTTGAAACCTCCACCCTCATGGACTGAGCAGCTGTCAGGTTCTCAGACTTCCCAGCCTACACACAGCTCCTTACTTCCAGCCTGTATCCTGTAAACTAACCTAAGAGATCTCCTCTGCAATACATGGTCCTTCTATTGGCTCCGTTTCTTCAGAGAACCCAAACTAATAACACACTATCTTCTGGCCACACTGTACACATGACTTTTAATCTGTAGTTGTTACAGTCAGCTCCACATTTCTGGACAAACACCAGACCAAAAGGTGGAAAGGGGTTTGTTTATTTCAGGCTTAGAAATTCCAGAGGGACATCATTCATGGTGGAAGAAGCTAGCTATCCAAGCAGAGAGACATCACCAACAGCCAGCATCACAAACCCACTAGATGTCCAACTGCTCTCCATTCACCCTGGGGCTGGATTCTAAGATCTGCCTCCAGTGACATGAATTCCCCAATAGGGCTCTGCCCACTGGAGATCAAGAGTCAAGCCTGAGTCTATGTGGCCACACATATAGACAACTACATTCCTCCCCTGGCCCCCATAGACTCATATCCATCTCATTAAGTCCAAATCCAAAGCCTCTGGGAACTAAAGTTCCCAGAAAGTGTGACACCAGGTGAATGAATTCACCTCCTGCAGAGGTGGAATGCCACAGAATAAGAGTGAAGATCACCTGTAACTACACTTGTCCCTTCATTAGCAAATCGATTGCCCACCTTTGTGTCTGACCTAACATATCCATGTATTATCCTTTTGAAATGTAAAAACAGACCCCTATTCCCTCCCTGCCCCCCACCCCCATGGTCAGCTAATGAATTTGCAAAGTGCCTTGAGTTATGACCTTTTTTTGTTGTTCTTCTTTTACTATAAAACCTTCATGAAACTGTTAACACATTGGAACATGGAATTCTGTGTTCCTGGACCATAGTCACTCATATTTGGCTCCAGAATAAACTACCTCTTACTCCCAGGTGAGAATTGTGTCTTGGGCTTGGACAGTTCCCGTCAGCTTTATCAACTTTAAGACTGTTCCAAAGTCTAAAGTGTCATCTGAGGCGTAAGACTGCCTCATAATTGTAAAGAAGTTCCATATTCCCAACACCACACAATGGCACAGAGTAAGCATTTCCATTGAGATGAGGCATGACCAGGAGATATTGGACCAATACGAATAAGTAAACCTCAAACATCTGCTGTTCAAGTCCGACACCAATAACAGTAACAACAGTCTCTGGATTTTCTAACTGCCCCTCCAGCTGGGCTGGTCACAGTGTGGGCAAACATGCCACCCCAAGCCATGAGCTCTCCATGGTAGCCAAGGCCCAGTTCTGGTTTATCCACATGTCTTCAAGTCTCCACTTCGAATCTTGGTCCATCTTCTCAGCTCCATGCAATGGCCTTCTTTGTTGTCCAGTACAGGGTTCATTTCAACCTGTTTCCCATTCTGCATCTCAGTGACAGCTGCTGGAGCTTCACACAGTGGCCTTCTTGGGCCTCTACACAGGGTCCTCACTCTGCTTCACACTGCTATTCATGTTCCTGGAACTGTGTGCACTTCATGACCCACTTCCCCACCATTTTTTGTGCCTAAATCAACACCTGCCAAATTTGTTAATCCAGGGGGAATTAACCTTGACCTCGAAGAGCAGTTTATGCCTTTAGAGGTCTTCATTTAACTCACTTCCTTAAAAAAGTGTTTGCATTCATACTTATTGAGGCTTCTCTGTGTCGATATCACACTTAGGCATTTTTTCCATTGCCCCAATGCAAATCAGTTGGCTCACTCTTAATAGTGATGTTTAACAACTGCAGCTTCAGAAAAACAAAGTCTCTGCCAGTAACTTTAAACTTGCTTAAATTTTTCTGTGAAAAACCTTGCATTCTTCATATCTTTCTGTTCTATACCATTCAACAAGTATGCCATTACATTACTTTTAAAATCAACCTTGATCAACTCTCTGGGCATGGGCAGAAGCCTGTGGCCAGGCTTTATGCCAGCAGCCCAGTTCCAACCAAGTTCTCTGCTGTCACTCCTTCACCTTTGAAATTTCATAAACCACAATATACAACAGGTCTCTTCGTATTTAGCATCTTCAAACTCTCACCAAAATAATCCATAAAATTTGGCTTACTACATTGTGAGGCTTCTCCAGCCCCAGGAACCAAGTCCTTCCGCATTATTCCAGCACACAAGTTACACAAGACCAAAGTCTACATGGTCAGATCCATCACAGTAACAGCCTCACTCCTCAAACCGAATTCCTGTTTCAGTGTCTGCTCCACATTGCTGGGACCAACACCCAGCCAAAAAACAGCTTATAGTAGGAGAGGAACTATTTCAGTTTTCGAAAGACAAGGGGAACACCACCAATGGCAGAAGAAGCTGGCTCCCTTTCACAGACCCAAGGAGAGAGACACCATCAACAGCCAGCATCACAGAGCTGAGCGCCAACTGCTCTCCACACCTTTTAGGGCTGGACTTACCATCTGCCCCTAGTGACATACCTCTTCCACTGGAGACCCAAGATTCAAGCTTGGATCTATGGGACATCTAAACCACTACAATACTATTTAAGCTTAAACTATTAATATTTGATTTTTCAATTGTTTTCTTTTAAGTCCGTCTTCTATGACCTAATGTCCATGGACACAAGACTGTTCAGGTAACAAGAGCCGCTGTGAGGTCAGGACACATCAGCCACATCGTGTTCGGAAGACAGCATTTCCAAACACTCTTCCTCATCTTCTGGCTCTTACATTCTTTCCACCTCCTCTTTTGCAATGTTCCCTGAGCCATAGAGGAAGTGACATAGACGAATTCTTTCATGCTGAACCCTCAGGTGTCACTTGTTATCAGTATTTTAATGAGTTTTGAGTCTACACAGCAGTCATAACCAAATGAAAAAAGAAGCTTAGGGAGATGGCTCAGAGTAAATAGTAACAAGATAGCTTCATCAAGGACTTTCATATAAAACAAAAAGCTCTTTATCATAGGTAGAAATGCAGAATAGAAAATATCTTATGTGGAATTTGAAAAAAATTTACTCAATGCTCTATTAGTTTTAAGAAAACTCATTTTCAAGATAATGTCATAGAAGAAATAATTCCATCTGAAGCAATAGTTCTGTCTTCATGGTAGCCAAGCAGGGGTTCTAATGGATTTGCTGGCAGTAAGTAAGCCTGCATTTGGAAAGTGCAGCTATAGACCATCTGATCCGGGTCCTGGGTCGCTGTAATCATACATCAAAGTTTCTGTTGTGGTTGCTCTTGGTGACAGTATTGCTTTCCAAGGAACTCAGAACAAAAGGCTGGCGTGAGATCTTGTGGACACTTAGCTCTTGGCTCCTGGTGCCTGCCTGCCCCCCCATCCCTGTTCATTTCGCAATGCTGGTGATGCTGTGGAGTAAACATTGTGCTCATTCATGAGCTTGCAGATAATGAGTGGCAACAGGGTTTTAAGCATCTTTTTATTTACTCATTTGCAAACAGAGAGAGAGAGAGAGAGAGAGAGAGAGAGAGAGAGAATGAATGGACATGCTAGGGACTCTAACCACTGAAAGTGAATTCCAGACACATGAGCCACTTTGTGCATCTGGCTTTAAGTGGGCACTGGGGAATGGAACTTGGGTTCTTAGGCTTTGTAGGCAAACACCTTAACCTCTGAGGCATCTCTCCAGTCCCTCAATAGAGTTTTTGACCCCATGAAGTTTACCACATAATGGGTAACAGAAAAATTAAGACATGGCAAAGTTAAATAAAATAATTTTCCATTTTGATCAAACAGTCCAAAGGAAACAGAGGTGTCGGCCTTGTTGGAGGTTGGCCTGTTTTTGTTAAGATAACCGAAGAGGGCTTCTGTGGGACCTGATCCTGAATACTCGAAGCGGGGGTGCTCTTCCGCTGGTCCTCTTGGTCAGAGCCCAGGATGCGTCATCATGACAAGGACCAGGCGACCTCCTGGCTCAGCCTCCAGACGCCTCCACGAGGCTGCAGCTCTGAAGAAGGAAAGATCAAAGCTGAGCACTTCAACCATGGGTGACGTCTCCAGATTTCATTTCTTTCTCTTCCCGTGCTCCGTTTCCCCCTCATCATCACCCTCTGTCCCTCGTTATGGCCTGTTCGCTCTGTAACCTTCAACTTCAACTTCAGCCACAGGCAGCCGGGTGTCCTGTGTACGCGAGGCAGGCGCCCTTCAATTCCAGAGTGCTCACCCTTCCTCACCCCAAGCAAACATGGCAGACCTGCACATGCATCTCTTTCTCTCTCTCTTTCACTATCATAAAGCTGGTTAACTGGAGCAATGTGCTGGAGTCTGAGGAAATAACCATGAGGAAACGAAAAGAATCCACCATGGTGATAACTGACAAGAGAGCTCATGAGAAACAGTGTCTAATGAAGTCAGAGAAGAACAGATTTTGCACGTCTTAATCAACTTGTTACGGGAAAGAATTGGGATGGTTTATAATCACCTGTGGAACTTACGTAATGGCCGAGCTGGGGATTAGAACTTAGATAAAACCCAATTCCAATGCACCTCAGAATGTAAGGAGTACCTGAATTCTTGTCCATAAAGTTAAAGAATTAAAATTGCAGACCACCAGAGGATAAGGTATGGTGGGAGACTTTATTTAAAGGAAAATGGGAATTTACAGAGATCTCCAGCCACCAGTGTGGGGAGAACACGTGGGAGAGGGGTTAACAAAATCTATGCTGTTTAGCCAAACAAGCAAGAGAAGAAGTGATAACAGAGGGCTCCCGTCATGAGCCTTCCTAAAATCTGGAGCCTTCCTGAGGCCTGGAGATTCAGAAGTCCTTCTCCTAAAACGCCATGTGCAGGAATGAGAGACTGGACTTCGGTTCAGTGACTTTTTAAAACCTCCCCAGGTAAGTCAGAGAGACAGCTGATTGGTCCATACCTGACCAATCAGTTTTAGCACTTAGGTTTGAGCTCTGGCTAATGACACCTCCCACTCAAGAGGAGGGGGGTCAGGTTTGGAATCTATGGGACTTGCCTGAAACTGTCACAATCACACATATCCCAAGGAAGTGGGAATTTGTTTAGTGATGATATCATTCTACAATCATTATACAATACAGGCAAACCCTCTGAGGGGTCAGTAAGTCATTCAACACTTCTGCTCATCAGAGTTTCAATCTATAAAAGAAAGATTGCAGACCCTGTTCCCTGCCAAACCTAAAAGCTACTTTTAGCACAAAATTCCTTCATTCAAATTAATTGAAAAAGGATATCAGTCACTGGCTAGAAATTCCACCTTAAGAATAGGTATCCATTGGTGCATTATTAAGGTAGATTGCACAAAATGACTGTGATCAAAGCAACTATCTGATCTCCCACTTTATTGACCAGAGAGAAATAAATTTTAGTTTTTTTTTTACAAGGGTAAGACCTTGTTTTTCTACTTATTTGCCTAACTCAGTATTGCCACTTACTAAGTAAATAGTTGTTGAGTGAAAAACTCATTAAGGGCTGGAGAGATAGATCAGTGGTTAAAGGTGCTTATTTGCGAAGCCTGTCAACCTGGGTCTGATTCCCCAGGTCCTACTTAAAGCTGGGTGTGCAAAGGGGCACACTCACCTGGAGTTCATTTGTAGCCCTGGCATGCCCTTAGTCACTCAGTGTCTGTCTCTTTCTTTCATAAATAAATTAGTTAATTTTAAAAACTCATCCAATCATCCCCTAATGATAAACAATGCTTTACTTTCTTTTTTATTTTAACTTATTTGCTGTTAATAATTAGATATGTTGAATGAGCAAGTCTTGTGATGGTATCCCCATTTCTCTCCTCTCTGTCCCCACCCCACTGAGGACTCTCCTCAGTGGCTTGCTGGTCAGTCCATGGGATAAGGAGTTATGGATTATACAAACAGTACCAGTTTTTTTCTTTGTGTGTTGTTGCTGAGGGGGGCAATGTCTCTGGATATTCTCCCCCACCATGGCTCTTACAATCTTTCTGCCCCCTCTTCCACTAAGTTCTCTGTGTCATGGCAAGTTTTAAGTCTGCTTTACTGTTGAGATCTTAAGAGTCTCTGGATTTCTGCTTTGGATTGTGCTGGGTGTTCTCGGTGTTTGTCTCTATTACCCTTTCATAGGTTATCTGACTTGCTGTGGAGGTAGGTCTTTTGCTCATCTCGCCATTTCCTCAGAGGTTTTGTTTGAGCCCTAGATGATGAGTTAGGGGTGGTTCATCTCCTGCCTGGGTGTCAACCATGATCTCAGGTCCTGTTGGTGGAATTGGGCTGTCCACGATTCTCCCTGCCTTCTGAAAAATGTCATTTAACTTACATTTCAGCACAAAATTCGTGTGGGAGGGTGTAGTCTCACAAGATTCAATGGATATAGTGCACATTAAATGTACAGAGAAAATGCCCCATGTAAAAACCATGTGGCTGCATGGACAGCCCCAATGAGCACAAGGGAGACGTTCTGCAACTGGAAAATGTTCATCAATTTGACTTGATTTGACACTTAGGGGACACAATCAAACTACATGAGCACCATTCTTACCAGGATGAGGATGTCTTTGTTCTCATGATGCATCTAAATTTGTGAGCTTGCATATTTGAATATATTTGAATTTCTTACCTGACTTAGTAATCCAAGATATATACAGCTATATCTAATAGCTTGCATATTCTCACAATTATTGTCCTTGTCGTAAGTAACATGTCATATCAATGTTCTACCTGGTCCCAAGTATGTCCCCTCATCATGACTATTTTGCTTAAACCAGATAATTAGCTTTCACTGGCCACCCAGGAGAAAATGTTTTGTACATAGGAGAAGCAAATTCTACCTTTGGTACTTTCCAATAGGGAAGAAAGTATTTCTTCTGCGACTTTACTCGACACTAAGAGAAATGGATCCAAACGTCCTGACCCCTGATTGGAGAAGAACAGGACTGATATAGTCTATGCAGACCCTGCTTACCATGCGGCTTTGAAACAGACGGAAAGAGACAGGATATTGGACAGTCACCAGGAGGAAAATTTGCTGTTAAACATAAAAGCACAAATCCTACAGTTGATAAAGGGGTAAAAACAAAATCCCTAAAGGGACATTTCTGCCTCAAATATTTTATTCAGGCAAAAATGTGCATTGTTTTCTATGTGCTGCTGAGGAATTCTTATTGCTAATTAGTTATCCAAAAAAGATGAATGAAGGAATTTTAAATGGTATAGCTTTGTGACTCTAAAACAATCTTGAGCGATGGGCTATGGGACAGAGGACCGAAGCAGAGCTAACCCGAGTCCAAGCTCACACTTGTGCCCTGAGAGGTCACGCCTCCCAAGCGTTAACGTTGACATCTCGACGTCAGTGGGATGCTGCTGGACTTGTAGTCTGGGAGGTGATGACGTCATGAGGATAGAACCTTCATGAATGCAGCTGGTGCCTTTGTACAGGAGACCCCCGAGCTGTGGGCGCCTTCCTCCATGTGCAGGCAGGGAGCAAGCAGGACCAGAGAACCAGCAAGCAGGGCCGGACAAGTGCTGGAGTCTTGAATGTGATGGATTTGGCAGCTTCTAGAATTTGGTTTGTTTGTTTGTTTGTCAAGGTAGGGTCTCACTCTATCCAGGCTGACCTGGAATTCACCATGTAGTCTCAGTGTGGCCTCAAACTCATGGTGATCTTCCTACCTCTGCCTCCCAAGTGCTGGGATTAAAGGCTTGTGCCACCATGCCTGGCTAGCTTTCAGAATTTTAACAAATCAACCTTTTTTGTTTGTAAATTGCTTGGTCAAAAGCTATCAGGACAGGTGAAATAGCTCAGTGGTTAAAGGCACTTGCTTACAAAGCCTGTTGGCCTGGGTTCAATTCCCGAGTACCCACCATGTAAAGCCATGTAGTGCTTACAGCAACACTAGGTCCTGGTGTCCCTTTCTCATTCTCTCTCTCTCTCTGTCTCTCTCTCTCTGTGTCTCTATGTCTCTCTGTCTCTCTCTCTCTGCTATAAATGAATATTATTTAAAGCTACAGTAGCACAAATGGACTAAGCTACTAATTAAAGCTTTCATTCTGTGCCCATGCACGAGTCTCGAGGAGGAGTGGCTGTTAAGACTTGTTCCTTAATCTCGTTCTATCTAGAAACGTGTTCAGGTTGGGCTGGGCTCCTTAGTCTGCTCTTCATCCTAGAAAAGGGGTGGACTGAGAAGTAAGGCTAGTGAAAGTCAAATTCAAAGACATTTGTTAAGTTAAGCATCATAATAACTCTATTTCAGGCTCTTTCTGTCTTGAACACTTATTCCTCCGGCTGGGGTAGTAAGATTAATAAAAGACAAGGGCTGATAGAAGCTAGCTGGGCCAAAGAAGTCTCCAATTTTTTTTCTTAAATGAAATACTCTCTAGGACTCAAGGAGAAATAAATATTGCTTCCTAATACGGCTTTTCTTAAACATGCTTCTGGAAGCCTCACCCCCCACCCCTGCTTCAAGGATGCTCAGGGCTCGGAGAAGCACAGCTGTGCTCGTGAAGCAAGGCTTTGCACCAGCCTTGCCTTTGGCTCTTTTCATCACTAGGTAGCTTTCTGTGGACGCCATGAGTGGACAGGATCTGCACGTAACATCTGGGCTCTGGGCCAGATGTTAGCATCATCACAGAAGAGACGCAGCGATCCTCTCTCTGCGTCTTCCCGTGGCTCTGCCAGCAGCCCCACATCCTCCGCTTTCCTCGGAGACTGCTCTGGAAACTTTAGGCCTGGGAGGGAAAACAGTTTCCAGCACTTCTTGTGAGAGCAGGTAATTCCACATATAAACTGCTTAAAATAGCATATGTTGTCTCTGAAATCAGTTGGTTTGAAATGCAAGTTATTTTGTTACTTTTTTATCCTTACAAGTGGAGAAAGGGCAGAAATGCAATTAGTGACTATATAGTAACCTTAAAATTTGCTCCAAATAATTCTGCACTCTACACACACACACACACACACACACACACACACACACACACACACACACACACGCCTTTGCTGGCTTTGTAATAGTTTTCACACTGCAGCCAGCATGACAATAGGAGAGCCATTGAAATAACACTCAATAGCTGTTTCTTCAGTGGGAAAGAACAGCAATATCTCTAAACCAATTATTTTTTTTTCATTTACATGATTTATCTAAATTCACATCCTGAGTAACATACATATGATACACATATAAAAACTCACATTGCTGGGGCTAGGGAGATGGCTCAGAGTTAAAGTTGCAGGCTTGCAAAGCCTGAGGATTCAAGTTCAATTCCTAAACTCCCCACAAAAGCTGGACGCAAAAATATCATAAGCATCTCGTATTCTTTTGCAGCAGCATGAAGCCCTGAGGTATGTACCCACACACACTCACACATATAAATATTTTTAGAAACATATAAAAACACACATTGTTTAAAGTCAAGCAAATTAGACATATATGTGTATGGATATATATCAAATAAACACACGGATATTGTAACATTCAAAATGTTTTGATTGACATTTTTGAGTAGTTCAGTAAATATCTTTGGGCAATCGAAATTCCTTACAAAATGGTTTGTAAATAAAAGTTACCATGATCTTAACCTAGAGTTAGAAGAACACCGTATAAAGTCAGCTAATGACAAGCACACAGCATCTTAGAGTCAGCTTCATCCTATAGGCTTCAAGTTTCTTTAACTTAAATCTTCTCACACCCTCACGAAGTAGGTGACATGACTGTCTTCATGTGATTGTTTAGGGTTAGGGTTAGAGAGAAGTTACAGAAAAGAACGTGGAGAGAGTGAGAAGACTGGAGAG
This sequence comes from Zapus hudsonius, assembly GCA_004024765.1. Classification (NCBI taxonomy): domain Eukaryota; kingdom Metazoa; phylum Chordata; class Mammalia; order Rodentia; family Dipodidae; genus Zapus; species Zapus hudsonius. The sequence continues at coordinate 10,807 of PVHP010015662.1, read as the reverse complement.
ATGATAGTCTTTAAAGCACAGACTCTAACCTCGAATGTCCTTTGGATTGACCTTGACTTTTCTTCAACAAATCACAGCTGTTTGTAGCTTTCTATCTCAGAAAATGAAGGCATTATGAGAATCAAGTGAGAGACGCAGAAAAGCCGTGCCACAGCTCTTGGCCACCCTGGTAGAACCGAAGCCATCGGGGACGTTTCTGTCTTCCCACTGCCATAGGCGGATGTTTTCACCCTGGATCCTTCCCCTTGGAGTTCTTCGAAATATTTCACATGTAGCACATGCCTTCGAATCTCAAGGAATTATCAACTACAGAGTCCATTCTTCCTGGCATAAATGGCTGGGCTGTCTGTTTTCATTTGCCAGGAGTAGGTGGGAGATAAAGAAGGAGTAGAGCGAGCTGGGCCCGACCTGTCACATCATTCAATGATAAAACTTGCTTACACTTGAGACCAGGCTAGAATAGGCAGATTCACTGTTCTAAATGCTTTCTACCCTTTTGACTTAATTGGGACCAGACTGGTTATCTTTTCCTAGCAGCCAAAAATATTAAAATCTTTAATTTCCTGTGCTTGGGATGGAACCCAGAATAGAATGTTCCTGAACATTCTGATTCTGAGTTATATCCTCAGCCCCTTCCTTTCAAAGTGCCCCTTACGTTTTTCCTATGGACTAATGTGTATGCTTTCATTTTATTAGGGTCTTACAAAGGAGATGAGACTGAAGACTCGGGCTCTGGCAACCAACTTGAAATAGAGACCACTTACATTTATTCTCAGAAGCAGCAAAATATAACATTGATGGCTTCAATATAATTTTATGCATCTCAGTGTTTTGTTGCACAACATTTGGGAAATGCCACCTGCCTGTCTGAACGATGACGCTTTGCGGACTTCTCAAGGTGAATATAAGAACCCCTCTGTCATGGTTTGATCCAGGTGTCCCCACAAACGAATGTGTTCTCAATGATGGATCCTCAGCTGATGGCAGTTCGGGAATTACAACCTCGCTGGAGCTGTGTTGTTGGGGGCGGGCTTATGGGGTTATAAACTGGCTTCCCCTTGCCAGAGTTTGGCACACCGTCCTGCCGCTGTTTGCAGTGCTGTGGCAGAGGTGATGTCCACCCCTCTGCTCATGCCATTGTTTTCCCTGCCAGGATGGGGTCTCCCCTCGAGTCCATAAACCTAATAAACCCATTCCTCCACAATCTTTTGCTTGGGTTCTTTCTGTACAGCAACTAGAAAGCTGACCACAACACCCTCCATGGCAGGAGGGACATTTTGCCTTTCTCTTTCATTGGGGCCTCAAAACACACACACACACACACACACACACACACACACACACACACACACACACACACACAGCCATCATGCTTTTTAGCTCTACAGTAGTAACAATTAGCAACAGGCTCTGTAAAGCAGAGAAGCGGCACATCCTCTCTGCACAGTCCTGCAGGTTTCCTCACGTATCTCCTCCAGTGTGATGTGTGCCTGCAGAGTGCGTGCGTACTGCACAAATCCGTTCTCAAATTAAAATAAATAAAGACTTTAAAACATTAAGCGATGCGTCTCCTTTAAGTGTCGATATTTGGGTTTGTGTTTATAAGGGTTAACATTTGATTGCATTTTTAAGCATTTCTAAATACTCCCCAATTCTTACACATTCTTCAATCCCACTTCAAAATAACCACAGGAAGTAGGGCGAGTATTTTTAACTGCAACTCACAAATGAAAAGGGCTGTGATTCTGCCAGGATTTCACTTAGCAGTAAATCTTAAATTGAGATGAAGCCTTTGACTTCTGAGACATAGATTTTATACTAAGCTGCATGTTTGTTCAACAATTAAGTTTCACCCATAGGTATTTCTGGTTGGGATGAGCAGTGCACGTGTGTGTGCGTGTGTGGGAGAGACAGTGTGTGTGTGAGAGAGTGTGTGTGAGCGTGTGTGTGAGCGTGCCTGTGCGTGTGTGTGTGCATGTGTGTGTGAAGGGTTATAACACAATATTAAACCCAATGCTATCCAGGATGAGAGGTGTAATTGCAGGGAAAGTTCAGGCTCAGCTGAACCTTTGCAGTCATGAACAGGCAGCCATGCTTGGAAGAACTATTGACAGAGATTAGAACAGGAAGTGCCCTTTTGCGGGTAGTTAGTTAGGGACACAGAACCAAAGCCATGATGTGTCCTTGCGTGACTAGAGGGCAGCTCTGGTCTGATCCGATGTGGAGAGCAGAAGCGGCTTCCAGGTCCTTCCTCCTGGACACTTGGCACCTTTCTTGCTCCTTCCCACCTGTCCTTTCCTCTCTCAGCAGCCGACCAATCCAAGCACTTCGTATACAGTTACACTTAAGCAAGGAAGTCCTCCGCAAGTGAATGCCTCCGGGGTTACAGCACAACTGATCAAAGTCACCTTGCTGGCTGCCACTCAGGAGCTTCTCTGCTCTGCTTTCTGATTTTCCCCAAATCAATCCTTCTTAACTTAGTTTTCTGTGTGTCTGCACTTGCCAATTCTTTGTGAGTCAAAAAACTAGGCAACGGGTTTGGGGAGGTATTGTGATGGTTGAGTGTCCATTTCAAAGCAGCTAAGACCAAGCTGTAGCACTGAGAAATCCTGCCAGCTCCTGAGCAGATAAGAGCTCCTTTAGACAGAAGTTGGCACATGTGTCCCAACCAGATTACCCGACCGAACTGCAAATCAATCTCTCCGGTTTTCTCAGGTCATGAAATCTATCAGCTCAACTCTGCCTATCACAGCTACTATGTGACGAATTAACAAAAAAAGACAAAGACAGAAATGTACCTTGCTCTTCAGGTGAAAACCAAATATATCACTGAAGTAATGATTGACATTAAGCCACTCAAAATTGTTCTACATTTTTTCTGTATTTTATGTCATTATGAAATTTTTGGACCTCACCTGAAGATGGCAAGGATAGGTGAAATAAGCTATTATAATTGGTGTGGAGAGAGATGCTGTTATATAAAACCTTGTCGTGTTCTTCACTGAGAATGTGGAGAGGGAAAGAGAGAAAATGAATCCAGTATTGATGCAGAAAGAACGAGACCTATGCCTTCAGGAAATTTTCTGTTTTACAACCCCAAAATATCTTCTGCCAGGATAAACTAAAAGAGAATTTCTGCTTCCAAGGTTAGATTAACTGAAAAGTAAAAGAAGACACTGATTAATTTCAAGAACTAGAAAAAGAGTTGGTGGTACAGCATACCTGTACTATCATCCCATGTACTTGGGAGGATCAGGCAGAGGGATTGTGACCTTGAGGCCAATATAGGCCAAAGTATGAGCTTCTGTCTCAGAAAAATGAGAGAAACAGAGAGAAAGAAATAAGTGAAAAGCAAGAGCTCTGGGCAGGAAGTAAGAAAAGTGGACAAAGGCAGGATGTGTGCTTGTGTATCTTTCCCACTCAAGCGGAGTGATGGCCCTCTACGTGGCGTGGGTGCTCCTCACATCCCGTGTGAGCAGAGGAGCCCCTCTGTGTGACGTGGGTGTCTCTCTGCTAAGAGAAAGGACACGTTTTCTGGAGATTTTAAATGTCTACTCAATTCACATTCTTGTTTTGGCCTAGAATCCAAATCCTCAACTTGCTGATTTACAAGTTCGGTTCACTCTCTTTGAGCCGTGGAGGTTCCCTTTTACTGAAGGACTTTATAAATTAACTTTCCGTTCCTAGCAATCCTTCCCAGTGTAATAACTTCTGAGCTGGACAGTTGTAAGACAGGAGTAGAAGCAGGAGGTGGGGCAAACACAGTTAGCAATACCTCGTACTGGAGAGGTGTGTATGGATCTCTGCTTGAGACAGGAGCTCCGGAGGAGTCTGTGTCTCCAAGGCACATGCATGACCTTCGCACAATGAGCGTGCCCTCTCACTTGGTTCTTCTGCATCTTAGCACTGAGGAGGGCGTCTTTCTCAGCTCTCCCTCCTTATCCACTCTGTCAGCAGACACTGAGGTTGGCCTGGGTAGGGTTTGCCCCAATCTTGACACTTAAGCATCTCCTTCAGTGAAGAAGCCTTCTGTTTCCTTGATGCTCTTTTGCATGTCTTTTGAATACGTACTCTGTGTAGTCCAGGCTGGCCCCCAAATCCTCCTGCGACACCCCTGCCAGAGTCTCAGTTGACAGACGGCACTGGCCACCATGTCTTCCACCTCTTACTTTAAATCTCTAAATCTTCTCATGCTGGTATCCCCTCTCCTTCCCCAGATGAATAAAGTTCTTTAAGAGCATAAAGAATTCCTTCTATTAATGCTATTCTTTATAAAAGCTAATATGATCTTTTGTTCAATAAACATTTTTTCTCGTTATTTTATTGGGCACACCTAGACAAGGAGGAAGAGTTCAACACCACAAGTTCATTCATTCATTGAGAGATGAAAGAGGAGAAAAATGAACCCACAGAAGTAACTTGAAATTTGTTTCAGGACTCGGCAGGGCTTGAAGTGAGTCCAGACAGATGCAATTACCTGGAGAGAAAGCACATGCCTCATCTCTAGGACCTAAATCTCATCCAGTTCCAACACGGCGCGTTCCTAAGACCCTGCTGATGAAGAAACAAACTTCCAGTCTTCCACGTGAAGCCATGAACCGTTATTAAGTGGAAAGATGTGACAGAGAAGAAGAACCTTAAGGATGGAGCAGTTTGCCCTGGAAGCCATTCACAGCACGAGAATTTCCGTTCATATAAATTGGACCTATAGAGTTAAGAAAAGTTCAAGTTCTGCTTTTCCTTCCTCTTACCATTTCATCGAGCTTTTCTGGAAACTTGTCATTGAAATATTATGTTTGAGTCCAGGAGAACACATGTGGTTAACCTGTGGTCTACAACTAAAAGAAGGGAGAGCGGGAAGAGGAAGAGGTGGGAATCATCAAGCTAAACGGATTTCAGACTGGCCGGTATGGTGGGTGCAGGCTTACAGCATTTGTTTGTGACAATTCACCGGAAGATAGTGAAGTCCCCCTTGCTGTAGGAAAGATCTAATTACCTGTCTCTGTATGCGACAGCAGGGCTCCGCTGGGCTGTTCTCTCTGCCTTCAGTGCCCTCTGTGATGGCTCCTCTCCCACACACCTCTCTTCCCATCTCCACCCTGGCCAGCTTTATCTTTTAGGAAACAAGCCATTCACGCTTCAAGGTCCAGATCAACTACTTCCTAATAAGCTCCTCTCTGACCTGTTTTGGTAGAAGAAATCCTTCACTTAGGTTTCAAGTAGCTTTCTTACAGAAATATCTACCTGGTGTCCACAGGGATTTGGAGTGATTCGTCTTCACTTATCAGAATCTAGCAGGACTCCTAGTCATCTAGAAATCTTCAACATTTTGTGTTAAATAAGATAATGAAGGAAAAAATATAGCTTCAATCAACAGAACCTGAAGTAAGAAGCTTGCACTCCCAGAATGCACTCCTTGAATGAGTTGAACCTTCACGCAATGAAGACGTTTCATGACTGCTTATTAGTTTAAGACTGAGTTTGAACGGGCAGTAAATTCCACTGGCATTGGACCAGCACTGCTGATGGAGAAGGAGCAAGGTTAGGGACATGGGCCCATCTGCCCTAGCAAGACTAGAACCCAGTACCTGCCCTGCAAGACTAGAAGCCCAGCTCATTGAACATGGTGATCAGGTTCCTTCTGCAAAGAAATCTTTCCATGGGCTTTGCCCCCACCCCTGGCCCCAGCCCATTGGCAGAGTCTTTCTTGGTCTCTGCTCTCCTGCTGGTACCACCCCATCAAGGTCCCCCATATACACTTGAAATTGGCAAGAGAGTCACCCGACATGATGCCTGGTTTACATCTCTGTGGCTTTGAGGAAAGCTGGTGGAAGCTGCCATGTAGCCGCACCCTGAGGACCCCTCCGCTGGGGAGCCCTCGGCTTCACTTCTGAAAAGAGCCCTGTGCAACCTGCCCCTCCTCTGCCCAGCGTGCCAACTTGTTAGCAAGAGGAACTGGAGCACTGGATGGGGAGTTCTAGACTCATCCAGAGCCCAGGGGCGCTTCCTTGCTCTCAGTTCCCATAACACTGCTTCCGTGGCTCTATACACATACACTCGGGTGTGTACACACACTCACAAACACACACACACACACACTCAGTTACCTCTAGCGCATTAGAAAGTGCTCCCTTCTGGGTTTCTTTGTTCGTTTGCTTGTGGTTCTGGGATGGAACCGAGGGCCTCTCATAGTGAGTCAAACACTTTTACCACAGAGTTACATTCAGAGCTGTACTTATTTTAACCAGGTTTTTCTTTGTTTCCAAGAGGAATCTTGAACTCGGACTCACCCTCCCTCAGCCTCCTGAGTGCTAGAATCACAGGCCTGCACTTGCTTTTACAAAAGGACCACTTTGGAAATGAGATTCCTGTTTGCCAGCCAGTGGAAGGAGAGATGCCCAGCCACAGCTGACCTCTGCGTCACACCTACTGCTTTGGAGTCGCTTCGGAACCTTAACAGAATTTAAATAAGCAGGTCCAGTGGAGACATCGGAATCTTTGTGGAATAAACCCAGGAATTTGCACTTTCCACAGCACTGAGATCCCGGTCCACATGGTGACTCACCTCCCTTAGCACATTATCGGCAGGAGGTCATCTCAGGATAACTTCTCTCTTGTAGGTTCTAGTTTCTTTATTCTTGGTTCTTTCTTTTTTGTGTAAACTGAATTTCAAAAAGAAGCTGCAGCTATCCTTCGAAGACTATACAACTTATTAGAAGCCCGTTGCAGAGAGACTGGAATGGCGCAAGTCCCAAGTAAAATCCTCCGGGGCTGCACGAACCCCTTTCTGAGCCTGAGCTGACATCTGTTGCCATGCAGTCAGGAGGCCAAACCTTCTTGGAAAGCACGAGCAGAGCGCCAGCTCCCACCAATCAAAGCCTTGGAAATGAGTGTCTCACGACTTCAGAAGAGGGTTCTCTGCCTTGCTAGAACCCGCCAACCTGATTTTTCAGTGTCTAAAAGTGCCTTGATTTCTGACGTTCTTTTGTTCTGTAAGTACAAAACCATCATAAAGTTGTTAATATGTTGTAACATGAAACTTGGGGTGACCTGAAGCTGGGTGTCCAGGCCATGATCACTCATATTTGGCTCCAGAATAAAATAGATCTTATTTCTTTTTTGTTATTTTTGTTTTGTTGTTGTTGTTTGTTTGTTTGAGGTAGGGTCTCACTCTAGTCCAGGCTAACCTGTGATTCACTATGTAGTCTTAGGATAGCCTCGACCTCCTGGCGATCCTCCTACCTCTGCCTCCCCAGTACTGAGACTGAAGGCGTGCGCCATTACTCCTGGCTTTATTGCCTTTGAGGTGACAGCTTTGTGTCAACAGTTTTTATCCCCAGTGTGATGGTTAAATTTATTTGTTAACTTGATCTATGTAATAATTCATAGTAATCTTGGGCGGGTCTCTGAGCTTGCCTGCCGGAAGGATTGACAAAATCCTTTTGGGATTTTGGAGAAGGGAGGAGTTCCCTTCTCCAGAGTGAACCCTTCCCCCCAGTGGGTGGACCTTCCAGAAGGGGACTAAATATAAGGAAGCTTGAGGGGAAGGAAACCCTCTTCCTTCCTCCCAGGCTGCTGGTGCTTGTTGTGCCTTGCACTCGCATCCTGCTCTCCCACCCTTCCTGGACATCAGAACCCAGTTTCCTCGGCCTCACATTGTGGACTGAAGAGCAGCCGCTCCCCAGGGAGCCTTCAGGCCTTCTGGGCTGGATTGCGACTGCTGAGGCCTCCAGCCACGTGGACTGAACAGCTACTGGTTCCTTCACCTGTAAGCCTGCAGACTGCAATTGTTGGACTGTCGTAAGCTACCCCAATAAATTCCCTTTTACTCTAATCCATTCTCTCAACTCTGTTTCCTCTAGAGAACCCTGACTAATACACCCAGAATTAATTATTATCTGAAACTCTTGGCGCATTGCTAACTGATTGGTTTGCCTACCTTCTTCCCAATTACTTCTCAGGAATATAAACTATGAAAACGGGTGTTTTCTTAGAATATATTTTCTTCACTTCTACATGCTATCCTAATATCTCCTAAAACTGATGAAAATAATACTTGGTCAACTAAATAAATAAATTTCTCCTGTCAAGTGTTCTAAGTTTAAGCGCTTTCACTATTAATTTTTAACCTACTTTTCTTCACTCAGGCTAGACTTCAAGCTGGGTGTGGTGGCTGACACATTCTCATTACTTGGGAGGCTGACATGGGGGGAGTGGTCCATGAGTTCAATGCCAGCCTGGGCTACAGAGTGAGATCCTGTTTTTAAAAAGTAGATTTCAACTCTATTGTCCCACAAAAAGGAAAAAAACACCACTAATCTGTAATTTGGGTCTATACGTGAACAGTCCCTTGAAATCTGTCTTGTTTGGGGTCTTCCCACACTTGTCCAGCTGCAACATTTCATTTATCCCCATTACGATCATTCTAGAGTGTTTCTTTGACATCGAACTTAGGGGTTAAAAATTAGGTAGTGATGAAAGTGAAGGAGAAAACAATCAAGTAATATCAACCTTAATAACAGCCGTAAATAATGTTTTGCTAAAAGCTGCCTAAGAATAGAAGGCAAGTCAATGTAGGAGTATGCAAATGATATGCAAATCAGAATCTAATTTTAATGCAAATGTATACATGGTCCTCCTAACCATTTCATGCACCTGGATGGAGCCCTGAGGAAAATTCTCGTGGAGAGAATGTGCTGTCAGCAATGTTCTAATGACGGGCTGGAAGGGACAGCAGGCGTCACACCTGGCAAGCTTTCGGAGTCTCTTCTTAGGACCCTTCCTTCCGTGCAGCTTTGGAGAGAGGCCAACTGAGCCGCACACGCCCTCACTTACTGTTCCAGACGTGAGCAAGGCACTGCTCATCAGTTAACACATCACTTCAAAGGGGAGCACGTAGACATTTGAGGCCCGCAGGTACATCGAAGTGTAAATTATCCCGACTCAGGGCTGAGGTCACATTTCACCACAAAACACCATCCAGTCCGTCTCACCGGTAATTGGCACCCTACTGGCAAGAAGAGTTTTCTGAAATAAGAAAAAAATTGCAGGAAAAAAGTTATGGTTATAAAGTGCTAGAAGAAAGTACTAATGGACAGCTCAGTAGAATCTCTGAGAAACTTCTTTGGGGTGGGGAGGAGGAAGGCTCATCAAAGGGGTCAGTGCACCATGGAAGAACATGACAGGGTTCTGAAGCCGAGGATTTAGGTTCCAGAAATGAAGTGAGGTTAGTGCTCTGTCCACTCCCACCCGGTCAGGCTAGACCTGGGTCTGCCTCCAGTGTGGTAACTGAACAGGTCTGGGCGTGGACAGGGAGGTCTACTTGCCCCCAGCCCCACAGCTGGGCACAACTGCCAGAGCCCCTTTAGCACCCTCTCCATGGCCATCACTCGCTCTCCTTTGGTGGTTGGGGTCCAGGGGAATGCCTCTCTCTCTCTCTCTCTCTCTCTCTCTCTCTCTCTCTCTCTCTCTCTCTCCACCTGGAAATTAGAATAAAGCAGCAGTGGCCATACTAATATCTGACCAGACAGACTTTAAGCCAAAAGTAATCAAAAGAGATAAAGACGGTCACTTTATACTCCTCAAGGGAACAATTGAACAGGAGATGGCAACGGTAAACATGTATTTCCCAAACAGAGCTATACAGGATTTTATAAGGCAAAATCTACTAGGTATTAAGTTAGACATAAATCCAAACACAATAATATTGGCTGATTTTAATATCTCAATCTCATCAATAGACAGACTACCTAAACAAAAATAATAAATGATAAATAAATAGACAAACAGTGGAGCTAAATGACACTCTGCTACTGAGACACTTGCTCAGCCATGTTTGTTGCTAGGTGAGATGCTGGAGATCACAATCATCAACACCCTGAACCTGCAAGCTGGAAAATCACCAGCCAGGCAAGGTGTTCACATAGTGCAGGAGCGGCACCCAGACTGTGGGGTGATCAGCTGCCCCCTGACCGGACGTGAAGCCTGCTCAGTGGGAGGGAATCCACACCTGGTACTGAGAACTGAGCCAGAAGCCTGTGGACTGGACGATCATAGACCTTGCAGGGAAGTAGAACTTGGAAATGAAACTTCTTAACGTGAAACAACACTTCTCACTAAGTGTGGTCATCATTATAAATGTCTTGATAAACCTCCACACTGTTTACCATGATGGCTGCATCAGCCCATAGGTCCAACAGCGTACAAAAGGTCCTTCTCTGGGTTTTGTTTGCAGGGTCTCCATCTACAAGAGTATCCCGAGGCGAAGAGTTCTCCCCGAGTTCTCTTCTGGATAGTTTATGCCCCAGCAACCCCTCCTCGGCCACCTTCCCACAGGAGTGAAGTCACACCTCATGGAGATGAAGCCCTTCCGAAACCACTGCGGTATTATTCACAACAGTCAATAGCTGAGCAATGGCCACTCCATAAGTGACAGGATGTCCAATCACCATGGAAACGAATCTGCCATCGCGTCTGTCTGTTAGGGATTTGCTAGATTAGATTAATTTTGGTGGGAGGAACCACTCCATGGACGGGGCTCATGGACTGTAGGTTCACTCATTTCTGCTCTGCTTCCTCCCTGCTGAGCTGAAGTGGCCTGCTCCTGCTCACGCTGCCTCCCCACCATGGACTCCAGCCCCTGGAACTGTGAGCTGAAGTAAACCCTTCCTTCTTTAAGCTCTTTCTGGTCAGGTTTTGTTTATATGTAAGTCATGTGTGCACACTCTGTGATGCATGCACGTGTATGGGCGCCAATGTGGAACCTGGTTTACTGACCCTGAATACCCTCTGGGTTTGTCTGTAGCAA
>PVHP010015661.1:0-37208 GCA_004024765.1 Zapus hudsonius | reverse complement strand
CCTCTTCTGCTCAGTTCCCTGAGTCATGGTGGGTGAGTTTTAAGTCTGCTTTATTGTTGAGATCTTAAGTATCTCTGGACCTTTGCTGTGTTGGGTATTGTTGCTGCTTACTTCCTGCTGATGTGACAAGATGTGATATGACAAGGTATGGTGTCTCCTCTACCTGCTATGTTTTCCCTGCCATGATGAAACTTCTCCTCAAAATTGTAAGACAGAAATAAGCTCTTTCCTCCCATAAGGTGCTTCTGGTTGGGTGTTTTGTCCTCAGCAATGAGAAGGCAACTACTATACAAGTCTAGCAAGGGTTCTGGGAAATATGAAAGTGAGCATGAAATATATATATATATATATATATATATATATATATATATATATAGTAATTCAGGATATCAATTACTGATAGATCCGCAATGACTTGAACGGAATGAGGCTTTCATCCTGTCTTTCATTTGCCTTCCACACAGTGTGAGAATCTCTTGAAGGAGGTTAGCATGTGTCTTACTTGACCAAATTCCCTAGAATCTGTCTAAGATTCAGATTCTTGTTTTGCCGGTGTGTTGCTTGTATTGTGTTAGGGAGAGAGGGAGGAGAGAAGCAGTGGAAAGGCTCAGTCATATGCAATCCCAAGTCACACAGAGCCTGTTCCACTCTAAGGTACTGGAATTAGCTCTTTTCACACTGAAGTCAACCTGTCATTGGCTGAGGACTGTTTTGAGAAGGGACATAGTCCATGGCATGGGTTAACATGTAGAGGCAGGGATGAGAGAGCGTGCAGCAAAGGGCACTGTCCGCAGTCACAGTGGGATGTTGTGGTCCCCTTTGGTGAGCATTTTCCTCCAGTCTGTGGAAAGAGGTGTGAGCTTAGGTACTCTTGCCTCTCTTCCTCACATTCCTGGAGTAGACTTTCTAAAAGTCTATTGATATAGCTGTTCAAGTATCTATGTGTATTTTGGGCATAGTAGGACATTTGAGTCTGGGGACATTCAACCTCACACAGCCACTGGCTCCTGCGGTCCTCAGAAGGAAGCTGATTTCCCGGCCTGGCCTTCTGTGGGCGCCTCTGTTTGGCCCTCCAGTGCAAGCTCCTCTCACCTCTCTTCACACAGTCTAACCTTTGGCAGTGCAATAAACTTAGTCATTTCCCAAGTATGTCCTGTTCTTTCACCTCTTCTGACTTTATGACGCTTATAGTCAACAAGAGAGAATAGTACAGAACACTAATACCCACTTGATCCATTTCTCACTGTTACCAGCATTTTTGTCCACAATGTGCTGAGTTACCAACACAGGTTTTATTCTCTCTCTCTTTGTCTCTCTCTCTCTCTCTCTCTCTCTCTCTCTCTCTCTCTCTCTGTCTCTCTCTCTCTCTCTCTCTCTTGCACAGCCTTCAATCCCTCCCTCCACAGCCCATGTTAATAGCTTTTCTCATAACTGACTTTACTCTGTTGTGGAGAGTAGCCTGGTGCTTCCCTTCCTAACCAGACTGTGAGCTTCCTCCCAGCATATGACAGCTCACTGGGTTCAAAGCCAGTAGTATAGTCATGACAGACAGTAGAGAAGAACACTCCTCTGGAACCTGGGCTCCTGGGACAGTCCAGACACAACAGGACTTCCACAGGAAACTCATTTAAAGGGACTTTTAGACCAACAGAGCAGAAACAACAACAAATGCTAAAGCCTACATGTTGCCCCCTCCTCTATGTTTGATCTTTTACCTGGTTACATTAACTGATTTAAACTTATCACAAGGTACTATTTTTATCTCCACTTTATAAATGAGGTAACCATATAACAGAGGCTATATGACTTGGTTGAGATAATGCAGCTGGTATCACTAGGGACTCCCTGAGAAGCTAGGCTTCAGGTCCATTCTCTTAGCCACAAAGTAAGCACCAGTGAGGGGAAAATTCCTCTCACCCTTTGGAGCCACCTACCCAAGGACAGATGGTATTAGGAGGGACACAATCATGGCGCTTTGGTAACCTTCATCTGCTTTTTTGTTAAAGGTAATAACTGGAATGAGAGAATAAGAAAGAGTTGGGGAGATGAGTCAATGGTTCCAAGCACTTGGTACACAAACCTGATGATCTCAGTTCAGATGCCCAGGATCCCCATAGCTGGATGCAAGTATGCGGGAATTACAATCCCAAACATGCCGACAGCAATGACAGGCAGAATCCCGAAGCTCTGGAGTTCACAGCAGCAGACAAGAAAGATCCTGTCTCAAACAAGGTAGAAGGTAAGGACTGACATTACAAGGTTGTCCTTTGTCCCATGGCACAGTGTATACACACACACACATATGCATACACACACATATACACACACATGCGCACACACATACACACACAGGCACATGCATGCACCATGCACACACACACACACACAAAGCTTTGGAAGGTTCTATGGTTTGGTTTCCTTTTTTTTTTTCTTTTTTTTTCCTTTGTTTCGCTAGGTAAGCACTCTATTAGTTAGCTATTATCCCTAGCCCAGAAACCAGCTTGTTGAATTAGATTTTATGCTTATATATTTACCATTTTTGTTTTGTTTTTCACTAGAGACTAAAGTGAAGTAAAAGAGTATTTCTCTGGGTCGTGGTTTCTTCATTAGCAAAGTGGAGTTCTGCCCATTCTATTCATTTCAGAATGCCTTTGCATGGATTTCCCAGTCAGTTACAAGCTCCACAGAAGTGAATCTTGCATAAAACCTATTCATTATAGCATCCCCATATCTTAACACAGTACCAGGTGCATTATAGACTTCAATAAACACTCAGCTGGAATTAATCAAGGAAAAGGCAGCAAAGTAATACAAGTATGGTTCAGGGACCTCTACTGCAGGATTACCCAGAGAGCTTATATAAAGTGTAGTCTCCTAAGCTCAAAGTGACTTCCACATTGACTGTCTGACAACGCTTGAGATAAGTGTCATTCACGCAACTATCTTCAGATGGCTCAGATTTAACTATATAATAAAAGTAACTTGAGGCGAAGTTATTATTATGATTCAAAAAATAACCCAGAGAAAATTTCCTGTTTCTGCTCATTTTTCTTGTTCTCAACCCCTCACTCATTCTTCATCTCTTCTTTTTTTTCTTCTCCTTCATGTTTACTCACTGTTTCTGGCCCAGCAGAAGGTCCAGGAAAACAGGTAAAATTCTGTCCCCTGACTCCAGTGATCTGCCAGTCCAGTAGGAAAAGGTAATTGACATTTTGACAAAATAAATGCTAGCATAGAAATAAGCTAAGCTGTCACAGCTCCAATTTACCAGGGAAAGAAGGTGGTTATGCCCTGAAGTATTGCTCTTAACTTGTGAAAAAGAAAAAGAATTAGAGCAAAGAAGTTTCATAGTCTTACAGATTTTATTATTTAAAATTTTTACCATTTCCTTCCATTTGAAATCTAAACCAGCTGTCCTTGCTCAATAGTTCCTCCCAGACTTTGTCATTTCATTGATTTGTTTTGTGCGTGCGTGCAAAGTGGGCACATGGCAGGCTGGGACATACTGATGAGTAGAGCAAACACATTTCAGATCATAATAAGTTGTCAGGATGAGGGCTGCTCTTTGAAAATTCATCTAGAAGTCCTACTTTCCTTTCCTTTCCTTGCCTGTGTGTTCACTGTGACCCCCCTCAATTTCAGGGACACAAATAAAAACTGATTCTTTTTCTGATGACTAAGGTTCTGACTGGGGATGAAATTTTATTATGCAAGCTTATGTCATGAGCTAAGCACATCATGTTTATTGTATAACTCGTTAGATTTATTATAAATCTCAATCTCACAATATACCCCAAGAGTGAGATGTTATTGACTTGTCTTATATAAGGAAGAGAAAATTGAAGTTTAGGTCTATAGCTAGTCAATGCAAATGGTACATAGGCTTTTTTGACCCCAATGAGCAGGTCCTCTTCCATTATACCTCTCTGCCCTCCACAAATATATGGAAAATATGACATGTACACAATTAGCTTTTCTATTACTATGCTCTCTTTATGACATTTTGCCTGCCTTTTATAGTCACTGTTATATTCTTTTCACAAGGTCTAACAGGGCCACAAAATTAATAGCTTTGGAGAGAACAGATTATTAATTTGACTGCCTAAAATGAAGCAAAAAAAAAAAAAACCTAAGTGCAAGCCACAGTTTTGAGACTACTGTGAGCATAATTGTAATTGGAGAAGGGATCGTGAAGGCAGCCTGTGCTGAGAAGGATTTTCAAAAGTAGCCAATGCTGGTAAAATCAAAGAAGAGAGAGGGAAGAACAAAAAGGTAGACAGAGCCCAGTGGATTGGGGAAACTGAAGTGACGTGAATTGAAAGCTGAAAGTCAACAGAGAACACTGACAGTCGATGCAATAGGAGGAAGACTGAAAGCAGTCTGTCAGGGCGCTGGACATCATGTCCACCTAGAGAACAATGAGAAAGTTTCCTTCAGGGGAAGCCATACAGCCCGCTTGGTGCCAGCAGGGCAGGCAGGTCCTGAAGCTCTCTGGAGACATATCCCTGCATGCATTCTGGGCACTGACAAGTAGCCAAACGTTCTACTGCTTGGCTCTTAGTTTGAACTAGAGAAGATGGCATGAGTTACACAATCTGAGGCAAAATAAAACAGTTTCTGAAAAGTTATCACATTCCTCTCTCTCCCTGTGAGTCAAGCCCTGAAAATTTGTGAACGCTCTCTGAAGAACTCCAGAGGACTGTGTCAGGAAGGTGTCAATAAACCTCTTGGCCTTTGTGATATAGCCTTGAGGATCTATGTGTGAGAAAGAAACATCACCTATTGGGATTTCTTTGGTCTACCAGGCTTCTGGGAGCCCATAGTCAATGTGACAATGTGATGTGCACTGCTGGCATTCCTGGGCCTGGAAGCTGAGCACACGAGTCTGTGATTATCTGGCCTCAGAGCAAGGTCATGCTCTGCGTCTCTGAACCTCTTAGGGCTAGAATATGAGAGGGTAGCAGAGAGGAAATGGTTTGTAATAAACCAGCGATGTCAGTCTTCCTCAGACTCCTTCCCTTCCTTTGGGCAGTAGACACCAGCCACACTAGACATTGAAAACCCAGAAGGACATGGTCAGTCACAGTGCAGTGATAGAGGAAGACAGAACGGAACAGATGCATGTGGAAGAGATACCACATCAGATGAGGCCTGCAAAGCACAGAGGACCTCTAGGAAATTTGTTACATGTGTCTTCCTCTCTCCATCTGCTCCACCCATTAGCCTCTTCATGGGCTGTTGTCCTCAGGCTCTTGTACCAAGTATTCATGTATCCAGACATCCCATGTAACCTCACACAAACACTGGGGTCTCAAGAATGAAAACGAGTGTTCCCCTTGCTGCCCCTCAGCTTCACCTCCAAAACATTAGCACTTGCATTTTAACAAGGACCCGATACCCGTGGAAAGCTCATTGTTGATGCTGACAGGATACAGGATGCCCTCTGATCATAGACCTTCCCAGATTGCCCATGTTATCCCATACCATGAATTCATCTGTACCACAGAGCACTGGACCAGTAAGTCAAATACTGAGATTCTAATCACAGATCTACCATTAACAAACTACACAAACTTAGGGCAATGGCTTGTTCTGTTTATGTTGCCATAACAAAATGACAGACTGGATGGTATATGAGTAACAGAAGTGTATTTCTCATAGTTCTAGAGCCTGGAAAGTTCAAGACTACCAGGTTTATTGTCTGATGAGAGCTGCTTTCTGCTTCCAAAATGGTAACTTGTTGCTGTGTCCTCACATGTTAGAAGGAAGAAGCTAGCTCCCTCGAGTCCCTTAATAAAGTCCACCACCCCCATTCTAAAGACCCTGCAACTTAATGCTGCTGCATTAATAGCTCAGTATGGATTATGGAAGGCATACAAACATTGAAACCATTTCAGGCAAATTATATGGAGTTGGGAGTCAAAATTTCTCTTATTTGAACACAGAAATTCTGACTCCAAGATCCATGACTATAGAAAACATGTCCTGCTGGCTCAAAAGATCTAGGTTTTGGGGGGCCTGGAAAGATGGCTCAGCTGTTTAGGCACTTGCCTACAAAGCCTAACAACCCAGGTTCAATTCTCCAATACCCATGTAAAGTCAGATGCACAAAGAGGCACATGCTTTTAGAATTCGTTTGCAATGGCAAGAGGTCTTGGCATGCCCATATTTCTCTCTCTCTCTCTCTCTCTCTCTCTCTCTCTCTCTCTCTCTCTCTCTCTCTCTCTTTCTCTCTCTCTCCTTGTAAATAAATGAATAAACAAGATCTAGGTTCTGAGCCTATGGACTCTTGAATACCTCAGCATTACTTACAGCTGAAATAAGTTACCTGTGTGAAGCCCTGTTTACCATAGGGCCTCATTAAATGGTAGCTCTGGAAGTTACCACGAAGCATTTCATAAGAGTCCAGTCTGGAAAAAGCCTTTCATGGCAATGAAAGAATTTGGCAAATGGAAATGTATAATCAGCTGTTTATTTTCAGTTCACCTCCACCAAGTACAGATCGAGCATTAAGTGCATCGCTCCAGTCATGAGGAAGAGGTAGGCGAGAGTCAAGGTTTGACACTGGGTTTTAAAAGCTCTTAAATAATTACAGTGTGCAGAGTAAACAAGGCCTTTATGCTTCATTAGGCAATGTGTATTGCGGCTCCATTAACGCACTACAGCGCTTTTCCATTTCCCATTTTTTGAAACACGCTGAGAAGGGAGCCGAAGTCATCAGTGTTAATTGATAGCTAAAAGAAACAAACTTCCTAAAAGGGAAATGATTTTAGGTCCTAATTTGATTAATTATTAAAGCTCCTGGTACCTATCTTGATAGGGTAACAGGAAAACCAGATTGTGTTAATATTTATCCATGTGAAGACAGCCTGGTTACAGGGTCCACATGCCTGCACCTTTCAGTGTTTCTTCCTGGGTCTCCCAGGGCAAAGAGCAAAGCCAAGAACATTTAGAGATAATTAAAAAAAGTGAGCTTCTCATTTTCATTCTCCAGAAAATCCAGGACATGTCTTAGGTGAGACAATTGGGAAAGAAAGGCCCCACGGTTGCCCCTGGAATATTTGTTGTCAGGCTGCCCTGATATCTTAACAGCCCAACTACTCACTGATTCAGTTCATAGTAAAAATGTGCTTTAATTAGGATGAGTGCCCATCTGTCCTTATCACCCTTGCAGTGAGTTACAGATGCACATTTATGTATGTAGAGATAGATGGTAGGTAGGTAGATAAATGATAGAAAATAGATTATAGGAAGATAGAGATAGATGATAGATAGATAGATAGATAGATAGATAGATAGATAGATAGATGATCGATCACAGAAAATAAATGTAAATAGATGAATAACTAGATGATAATGTAGAAATAGACATAAATGAACTGAAATATATTTATGGATATATATATATATACAGATATTTCAACAAACATAATCAGGCTATTTGGAAAAGTGATTTAGAGCTGGATTCTGGAGCCAGAGTCCTTGATTCTCATTCTGGTGTGATTGCTGACAAATTAGTCTCCCAAGAACAATACACTTGACCCTAACAATGACCTCAAGTCATTGTTATGAAGTCAAAGGAGTAAATTAATGTCAAAATATTAAACATTCTCTGACATTAGTAACCATATTGTTATCTGTTGTACGTATGGTCATTATTTTCTGTGTGCCTGTCTGCTGGGGGGTGGTGGGATATCAGGATGAAACAGATCCAGTTCTTGTCCTCAGGAAACTTGTTACCATGTACATTATGACATTTTCACAGATAAAAAGTACATTTTAGATACAGTGTAAGCCTGAGAGAGGAACAGAAGAAAGGCTTGGAGGCTCTGAGGGAATGATGAAAGAGGCCTGGGGACAGTCTTCAGGGAATCATGGGAACAAATACCTAGAAGAAGGAGGTGTGGAAGGGGGTGGGAGGTCCACGAAGAGCAGTAACACAGAGAGTTTTACTAAAGGAAACTTGGGCACCAAGCAAGGAGAAGAGATGAGTCAATTTGGGGGGACTAAATGGGAGGGTCAAAGATTGAATGGGTCTCCTTTATAGGAAGAGAGTGCCAAGGTGCCTGCAGCTAAATCACAGCAAAGGAGCCTCTGACCACCAGCAGACAGAGTACTTGTCAGTAGCTACCGCACTGCAGCCTGACAGATAGACTCCCTGTTCCGTCTC
Source organism: Zapus hudsonius (assembly GCA_004024765.1). Classification (NCBI taxonomy): domain Eukaryota; kingdom Metazoa; phylum Chordata; class Mammalia; order Rodentia; family Dipodidae; genus Zapus; species Zapus hudsonius. The sequence goes on along the minus strand of PVHP010015661.1, from coordinate 29,038 downwards.
AGCTGTCAAATGAGAATTCACCTTCAATATGTTTCAGAAGCCCTTGCAGCCTGGGCATGCCAGGGCCCTACAGTTTGGCAGAGAGCTGGGGTGGCTCCTTGTCTTAACCCCACTGTCTGCATCCCTCCAATTCCTTCTTGATACATAAACAGATAGGATTCAAATGACACCTGATAGGAAGTCATCTTTAAGGGAAAATATTAGTAAGTTATATTAAGGTTAAATGTAAGAAGAGTAGAGGTAGAGATGGAGGCTGGATATTTCTGAGGCTGGGCAGGAACGATTTTATGGCAAAACCACCTTTCCCAAGCCTTTGTGATTGAGAGCGAAGCTATTAAGTAGCTCAAAACACTCTTTTTTAATGAAGTGCTTCATTTGGACAAACACTTCAAGCTAAGAGCAGTGCTGCTGAGCTAGAATTTGAGTGTTCTGCAAAGCATTAACACAGCCTCGCACAGTCCTTTACCCTACCCACTTCATGGGAAGTAGAGGTATTTGAATTAGCTGTTTAGCCAATAGCATCTCAAGGCTTTCTGTCCCCCAACTTCTTCAGGATCCTTCTATGTCCCTTCTATCAACATGATTAACTTCTCATTAACTTTAATGGAAACTGTGGGCGTGAAGTCCATTTTTCCTTCTGGGACTTTTACTTCTTGGTAAATTCTGGAACGTTATTTGACTCATCATTATACATACACAGCAAGTAATGATTACCAAGTCACACTGGCTCCTGGACAATGTAGAATTTCTACTTCCACCTCCATAAACTAATAGACGTCTGGAATTTAAAGAATTACAAAGGTCACTGAGTCCTGCCATTGCTTGAATCTTGAGTCTCTTTAACAGTCCAACAAATGCTATTATTAGCGCCCATGCTTAAGTCAGTTCATAGGCTGGCAACTGACTTCATTCAAGTGCTCACTGTGTGCAAGAATCAAAGACATGTCACCACCTGCTTACTTTCTTTTGAGCATGGTCCTACTGGTTCCATTGAATCATGGGTAATTTTTTGTGATCCATCTTAATGCTGTCATTGACTTTCTCAGACCAAGCTGTCTCAAAGAGCAAGACCTCAGAGAGTAAATGTATAGAAATTATGCAGCTAGGTACAACATCTTAATACATTGAGCAAACTGTAATGAAATTGTTTGTGGTAGAGAAAATGATATTTATGTCCAAACCCTTAGAATCTCTAAATATGTTACTTTATATGGTAAAGGGGTCTATTCAAATATTATGGAGTCTTTAAATTATCCTGAATGATCCAGGTAAGCCCAGAAGACAAAGGGTGATAGGATTTGATGATGCCAATTAACCATAAGGTCTTAAGGATGATCAGAAGCCAAGAGTGACCCTGTACATCCTCACTGATAGAAGTGTGTTCACATGGATTTCTTTCATATCTCAAAGCTCCATTAAGATAAGGGGTCCACGGGAATTAAGTGGGAGCATAAGTCAGAGAGGGAGTAACAATGGAATTTGGAGTGACATAAGACCAAGGAATCCTAGAAATCAAGAAGCTAGAAACAGTCAAGAAGATAGATTCTCTCCTAGAGCTTCCAGAAAAATGGCCTATTTTAAAAAATAATTTCACACATATGTCCTACAGAATAAAAAAATATTTTATCATTAGTCAAAAAAGTTATTAATTTGTTGCAGCAGCAATAGGAAAGTAACACACTAGTAACAATAAAACAAATTAACTCCCTAATTGCATGAGTTCACATAGGTGTCAAGATTATATTCTGTGACTCATGTCATGCAGAGTTTCAAAGGTCAGAGATCTTAATCTGACACTTATTTACTCTGTTTTGATGCATGGACATATTTCATCCCTGGGGTCAGAAAAATCAAGCTGGTCAGTACCAGTTGATTTGCAATAGAGGAATGGGGCAAAGGAAACATGTGGATTGTTCTGGTTTTGTCTCCAGAATGGCAAAAGCCTAAGTATCCTTACCCATGACAATGTCCCTGCTCAATTCCTTTCTGTAGTGCAGATTCCTTTCTTCTCTAGAAAGAACTCAGTAGCTCTTAAGCACATTGCTTTCTGGTTTTCCTTTAATCATTGCCCTAACCAGTTATATCTTTCACTTTATTTCAATCAAGATCATCCCTCCACACATCTTCCTAAATAGGTACGATCAACTGGAAGATTCAGGGCATGCCTTAGAAAAGTTATGTTTGAAATAAGCATCATAGAGATATCTCAGAGTGTTTCAGAGAAAATATGGCTTCCATAGCAACTTTCAGAAGTCATCTTCATGCAGGTTATTTCCTGGAAACACATCACTCATGATGAAAGTCACACGTGTCCTGAATTCCATACCAGTAGACACTTCCAGATAGTTTTCCAAAGCTGTGACTTATGCTCCCACTTACTTCCTGTGGATCCCTTATCTTAATAGAGTTTTGAGATATGAAAGAAATCCATGTGAACACACTTCTATCAGTGAGGAAACTCAGGGTCACTCTTGGCTTCTTACCATCCTTTAGGCCCTATGGCTATCATCATAAAATCCTATCACCCTTTTTCTCCAAAATGTTGCTGGATCTGTTCCCAAGGTCAGGTTCCAAATGATCACATGGTGAGATCCAACAATCAGATAAATTATATCTCTTTACCAGAAGGCCACCATACATTCAACCAATGAGTGAAGGCTGAGCTTTGGCAGTAGCTCCTCCACCTGCCAGATCCCAGACCTGGATGCTCACTCCTCTATCCAGGAACCTCTAAGTATGTCCCCCTGGTTTTCATACCACACACAAGTAAAACCATGCCAATTTGAGAAATTAATATCTGTTTCTTAAGTTGAGCCTGGAGCCTCAGAAACTCTTCAGACATGAAGACAAGCCTTGCTCAAAGGGAGGTCCCCCAACCAAGGTCTCTGCTCCTAGTAACAACCTGAAGCTGCCACAGCTTGCCTATCTGCTTCTGCTAGGTGATTCTCCCTCCCATCCTAGGGAGGATGAGTGCCACATTCATTGGTTCCCATTGATGCCCACTTTTTTTTCTCAATGGCAAGATGTACCTGATGACATCATGACCTTTGGAACCTATCCTTTAAACTCTCAGTTAGAACCAAGCCCTTAGTTCTCTGCTACTGGACCTACCCTGACCACCGCAACAGAAGATGCAGCCTTTCGGGAAACTGATGCCTCCACATGAGCAGTTTGGGAGGTTAGAGTCATGGGCAGAAGAAAGGGCTGTGCTAGTCATAAGCCCCAAGTCGACTCTCCCATCTGCGCTTAAGCCTAAGGACTTAAAAGAGGTTGTGATTCAAATGAGGTAATTATGTGCCACTAAAAGAGGAGCTTACAGACCCTCTAATTCCACAAGTTGCCACATCTTGTCTTCTCTGCTGCTATCTCATATCCCTGGAGATCCCATATGAAACATCACCCAGTCTATGGTCAGGCCACTCAAATGCTCCTTACTCAAAGGCCCAGGCCTGCCTTTCATGCTGCCTCCCTAGCCTGTGATGATTCCTAGCCTTCCTTGCATGTAAGCTGGCCCAGGGAAAAGAAAAAGAAAAAAACGAAAGCTTGGTGGGGTCCCTGCCAGATCCTCAGCCCCTTTGCCCAAAGGGCAAACAAAGGCAGATGTTGGGGCATTATGGGAATTGCAAAGATGCCATGAATTCCTCAGTGTGAAGGCCATGGAGATGAACTTCAGCAGTCTGTTGGAAGGCCTCGTGCTTCCCAGGATAACATCAACTCCAACCTTGGGAAGGCCCTGCATCTGGAATAGTAGAACCACCCCATGTGTTGAGACAGTCTGTAGAATCCAGTAGAGACCCTAGGCCACAGTCCACTCTAAGCCTCAGAAGACTAGAAACAAGAGAAAGACCAAAGGACAGTAAGTTCTATTTCCTGAGGCTGAATGTCTTCTTATTAAAATATCTTATCCTAGGGGCTAGGTAGATATCTCAGTGAATAAAAGTACTTGCTACACAAGCCTGATGACTGGAGTTTGCATCCTTAGGCCCCACATAAAGCGGAACACATTGGCACACATGTACAATCCCAGCAGTACAAACACATGTCTGTGATCCCAACATGCCTACCTAATGCAGTGGTAGATGGTTAGGAGAATCCCGAAACTCTCAGGCCAGCTGCTCTGGTGTCTGCAGTAGCAGACACTGAAAGAGATCTTGTCTCAGGGAAGGTAGAAAATGAAGACCTGTACCCCAAAGTTATCGTATGAGCACCACAGGTGTGCCATGGCACCTGCATGCCATAGGTAAACACACCACACACACAAATCGCATTCCAGTGGCATCTGCAGTTGAGAGCTGTGGTAGCTTGAATGGGTGTCCCCCAATAGATTCAAGAGTTTATTAAAGTTTGTGATTTGTCTCCAGTCTCTTAGCTGGAGGAGGTGTCACCTTGGCCTGGCTGGATCCTAGGCTCCAGCTCTAAGGTGTTTCTGGGGGTAGATCCAACTATAGGTGTACAAAATAGTCTGAGCTCTGCAGAGCTCCCTACTATTTGCTGTTGGTGATGGTGGTGGCGGTGGCGGTGGTGGTGGTGGTGGTGGTGTGTGTGTGAGAGAGAGAGAGAGAAAGGGGGTCATCCTCTTTCACCATTATGGAACCTTCCCCTGGATCTGCAGCTTTACTAAATCCCTTTCTTCCATAACTGTGCCTGATTTGGAAGTTCACCCCAGTGGCGTGTGGCTAACTCCAAGAGCAATACTTTATTCGCCCTGCCCAATACCCATTTCTTCCCCAAGTCTGAGATCTGCCGGGGAGTTAGAGTGACCTTTCTTCCTCTTCACAGAGGAAAACTACATGGCTACAACGCAGCCCTGCCTCCTCTCCACTCCTATCAGCATTCTCCCAATTCCATCGAAATCCTTAATGGCCAATATTCTAGATCCTGGGGTTGCATTTAAATCACATCTTCTGCCTAGCTTATTAGGTCTAGCATTTTAACTGCCTCCCCTCCCCCCACTCGTTTTTATTATTTGATGCCTTCTTTTATTTAATGACTTCCAAAGCTCCTGTGGTATGCAGATTATGTAAGGGCTGGGGTAAATGATGCCAGTAGCTTTATGGCCTGGTAGGAAAACATTGAAAGTGAATTTAATTTCACTCTCCTTTTATTCCAGCTTGCAAAGGCTAGAAGAAAATGATGGGAAAGTTTTCTGTTTTTCTCTTTCTTCAGCAAGGGGAGAATTTGCAAAAAGGAATAGCTTTTTTTTTTCTAATATCAGTTTGTTATTAAAAACAGTGCTCAGAATATGGAGTGAGCATGCATAGCCATTTCTTTGTTACTCTTAATTTGAACAATCCGATGAGATTGCTTCTCAATGCATCTCCAGGGTCCCAGCTATTTTTAATTAGTGTGGCTCCATTTTTTTATGGTTATCACTCTAGTTGATTTGTTTTTGATCTTCACACTTCACCAGCCCCTGCACCCTCACCTGACTCTTCTGTCTCCCCATCAAACTCAGCCATGCTTTATAGAAGCTGGTAAAATTCTGAATTATCTATGTCTATAAAGACAAAAGCCTCTGGTTCTTCCTCTGCGCCTCTCTTCTTCCCCTCCTCCTCAAGCTTGGAAATAGAATTGGAAGTTTATGAGGATATGTTCCCTCTGTAATGAGGAAACAAACCAATAAACCATACCATAAAAAAGAACCCTAAGATTAGAGATAGGGCATCATATATCTTACTTTCTCAATTTTACAGAAGAAACTGAGGCCTAGCCTGGCTTAAAACACCTCTGAGGCCTGTGCTCCCCTCCTCTGCTCTCATAGCTGCTCTTTGCTGAGAGCTGAGGATCCAGGGCAGCAAGTACCAAGTGCAGATCAGGTGGCTCCCAGAGCTCCTGGCCAGGAGGGGGCTTTTTGTCCAGCCTGAGAGCATCTACCAGGGCAGTAATGTGACACTGTCATTGAACAAGCAGAGATTCGACAGTCAGAAAGACCCCAAGTCGAGTCTTTCCTTGGACATTAATCCACTCTGAATGTGAACAAGCCATTTCGTCTTTCAATTGCATGTTAATCTATGTGGCGTATAGCACGAGGATGACAAACAATCCCCCCAATCTTTTGAAATTTTCCATTCTTGGCTTCTAGGACCCTGTTTTTTTCTTTTTTCCTTGGTTCAATGGCCCTTCTCCTTAGCCTCTTCTCTCAGATCATCTCCTTCTACCGACCTCTCAATGGTTTCTTCTGGCAGGATTCTGCCCTCCCTCCATTCTGTCTGTGACTCTCCATTGCCTGGACAATATAAACCCCTAGCTTTCATTGCCACTCATGAACTGAAGATTCCCAAATCTCATCTTAGGCCTATATCAGTTATTTTCCTCATTGCTGGGACAAAATACCTGACCAGAAGCAGGTTATGGAAGGAAAGGGGTTTAATTCAGCTTACAGTTCCAGAGGGTAGAATAGAGTCCATGTTGGCAGAGAACACATGGCAGGAAGCGAGTGTCACATGATCACATCAGCAAAGAGAAAGGGAGACAGAGAATCCAGCAGGGCAGGACTATGAAACCTCAAGACCTCTCCCCTTCCCTCATACCCAGTAACACACTTCCTCTAGCTCTAGTAAGGTTCCAACCCTCAAGGGTTCCACAACCTTTCAGAACAGCACCACCAGCTGGGGTTAAGTATTCAAACAAGCAGATGGGGGTAATTTTACATTCAAGCATCCACAGGCCCAGACTTTGGAGAGGAACACCCATCTTTTCACTCACATTCTACCAGGCATATTATACTTCTCCTGAACCTTCTCCTTTGTCGTTGGTCTTACAAATGACATCCTTCTACTCTGATGCTTATACCAGAAGAGCAGAAACCATGTTATCATCATCATCTTCCCCCTTCCATAATGAGTCCATAATATCCTGTGATTTCTTTCCATTCCATTCATGTATCTATCCTCATTGTCTACTTCGAGTTTCCAGGATTCCCCAAGCTGTGGCCCTCAGGTCACATGTGGCTGCGTGGCTGCCAAGAATAGCTATGAACATCATAAATTTAAACTCACTTAAAACAGTACGGTGTGATTTTTTTTTTGTAACACAGTTTTCACAGATGAACTTTGTAGATGACAATGTCCTGTCACAATATCAAAAAGTGGGACATGTTTTCCAGGTTGTCTGGACCATTTCACCTACCTTTATCCAGGCTTTTCTTCCTTCAGTCTACTCCTGCCTGATTCACTTCCATACAACTACCATAGTTCATGATTTTACTCAATTAAAAAAAAAACCTCATCATCTAAAACACAAACATATGAAAATTCTTTCAAATGCTCTTCTTGTTAGCTTTCCAGTCTCAACTGTCTTCATATCACACTGCCTCCGCTGCCATCACACTTTGGTGTGACCAATAAATTCTTACTAAAGACTCAGAATAACTTGGATTAAAGAATGCCTTCTTGAGGGTTTTGTCATCCTTCAGTCTCCTTGTTCTCGGCTTCACCTCTGATGGAGAGCTTGGGACACCATGTTTTGACCCTGTGACTTTCCCCCCTGTGATTGTCATGATTTGACAGGATGAGGTTCTAGGCACTGAGCCAGGGAGTTCATCTCCATCAAGAATTTGAAGTCCAGGCTGAGAAGAGTAAGTCAGATACCCATGGGTCATGGAAGCAGCCTCTCTCTCACATGGGCTGGATGTGTCACCCAACAATAGAATACTTACCCAGAATGCATGAGGTCCAAGGTTTAATTCCCAGCAGCTAAAACAAAGTAAATAGAAAAGACATAACCAAACATTAAGACAGATACAAGGGGGAAAAAAGGTACCGAAACAGCTAGCACTTTAGAGAAATAAAAGGCTTCAGGCTAATGGATCAACTAACTTTCCAATTGACATTCTTTGATTTGAACTCACTTTAAGGTTGAATTGTGAAAAACTGTTCTGACAGCCTACTTTCAGCATTGTGTTTCTCTCTGGCATTGCAGGGTATTGCAAAAACCTTTTTGCTTTGACCCCTGAAAATGTTTTTTAGGTTCAGAAAGAATTCAGAAAACGTTCAGAGAACATCTCCAAAGAAAACTTGTATATCCTCTGTCCATCTGGGAGAGAAATTCGTTTCCCTATATCAACTGTCCAGTAAGAGGACACACATGGCTCTGCCTGAAATATTCTTGGAGGTCAAAGCCAGAGGTGACACCACAACTACACCTCGTCTCTTGTGTTCTCCTTGCCACTGAACTTGGGGTCATGGTTACATATCTCTGCTCTCCACTATCTGTGCAAAGCTGAGCTCCTCCAATTTCCTTGAATAGAATACACCTCTTCTCTGGGCTATAGTCATGTAGCAAATTATTACACATTCACTTAAAGCACTTCCTATACTCAGCCATGAAACTTCCATGTCACCTTCTAGACTGAACTCGACAATGTCAAGATCAAGATCTTTATCTACGAAGAACCATAGCACCTAGTTTGTGCCTTGACATACAAGAATATTTCTTGTACTTTAAAATATACAACAATGTTGGTTAGTACCTCTTTGAGACCAGGGGAACTGAGATTGAAATTGAAGCTAGCCAGCATTAGGCAACCCATTTTCCTAGCTCTAATTATGAGTATAGTCTAGCAGGAATTGAGAACATAACCTTCATAGGCACTGTGTCCCAAATAATCAAATTATGAGTTTTACAGACCACTTACATATGACATCTGCAAGCATCTTTGCAAAGATAATGCAGCATATCTTGATAAAAGAATCAGAAGAATTAGATTTTAACCTTGAATGCAACAATGTACATGGTACTTTTTATCTATAAATTCAATTTTTTCAACTACAAAACTGAGCCCACAGTGGTGAAGGAAATGTCTTCATGTGGTCTAGTGATAATAATAATGGACACAAAAAGCCAGCAAAAATTAGCTTTCATTTCAACCAAAAGCTGATTGATGTAGTCAATGTACAACTTACCTATATTTGGCTTCTGCGGGAGACATAGATCTTGGAGAGGTATTGTAAAACTGAGCTGGTATTGCACCTTATTTACAGCCATCGATCCAAAGAATGGGTCTCTCTACACTTTTGTTTTGCTTTCTTTTGATTTTTGAGGGAGGGTCTCACTCTAGCCCAACCTGAATTCATTCTGTAGTCCCAGGCTGGCCTTGAACTCACAGTGATCCTTCAACCTCAGCCTCCCCAGTGCTGGGATTAAAGGTGTGTACCACCATGCTGGGCTGTAATCATTTTGATAAGTTTAACAGAAGCAGTTTACTGCTTTAAGGAAGGGGTATTAATATCTTATGGTCCTAGCTTTGGGCCACATCAACTCTTACACACCGTGTTGTATTCTAGTCTTGAGGGCTTCAATCACCTCTGTGTTTCATAGGATGTCCTATAGCGAACGATGCCTGAGCATTACATTTCTGCCATGGAGATGGGCTAAACATCTTTGTAAGATACATGGATACCACAAAGTAACAAATAAAATAATTTTAAAATAATCAAGGGGCCTTCAACTTCAGGGAAAGTTCTAAAGATTCAGATGTCTAAAGCATATTGAGAGAATGAAGGTAAAATTATACCTATCCCCTTCCACTTCTAAAAAGAGAAAAAGGAGCTCTAATGGTGGTTGTGGGATTTCAAAAGCAATGGATTCCTCATTTGGAAAAACCACCAAGACCCATTACAAGTGTTGCTCATTTCAGAAAGACTCAGAAGTGAAGAAGCCTTTGAAAGAGGTCTAGGCTGATGTATAAGTAACTCTATCATTGTGACCATATTTCTATAGAGTTTGAAATGTGTGTGGTACATAGCAAGGTCTATAAGACATAAGCCTGGCCTCTGAAGGTGGGTTTTTCTTTGTAATTAAGCTAGTCTGTCTCCTACAAATAACCATGCTCTTTAAACACACAGAATTTAGCTTCTTCCTGACCTCTAGTAGAGACTGAATGCTTAACCTTAACCATGGGACACCACATTGTAATGGAACCTGACCTTCCAGAACTCGGGTATTATCTGCCCAACCAACCAGGTGTACTATAAATCTCAGTACACATAACAGCACTGTATCAGCACACAGGAGTGATGGTGTATGAGGGGGAACTCGTGTGTGTCTTGGAAGCATAAGCAAATGGCATGAGAAAGTCACCCACACACTCATAGTCCTCACTCTTATCTCCTATGACCTTGTTTCTGCCATCACAGCCCATATCCATGACCTCACAGCAGAGGAAGGGGTGGGCTCCTCTAGTTTGCTAAAGAAAAATATTGGATCAGGTTTAGAAAGAGTTCCGTGCAGGAAGTAAACACCAAAAGTGGACAGTTCCAGCACGATATTCCTCTCAGGCAGCAGTGATGTGAACAGAAGCGATGCTAGCGAGCAGTGAGTATGGTGTCTTGCTTCCCTGTATTAATAAGAGGGAGTTCCCTATCTAGAAGGAGTCAGGTGATGGCATTTGCTTGGCACCAGTCAGTGCTCACTTGTGATATGGTATTGTTCTGGTTTCCACCTGTAAGAAATAGACAAATCTGAGTAGTGTTTATAAGGAGCATCCAAAGTAGTATAGAGAAATAGAACCATGCTACACATGAAATGGTAAAGGAAATGAAATAATTAATTCATTGCTTAATCATTATGCTAATTAATTATGATATAATTAATAGAATAAATATTTAATTTGTTGTTTAAGAAAATTAATCAGGATCACTCAAGCGAAGGAAGTCATTGCCCATACAGTTTTGAACGGCTATCCTCAGAAAACTGGTTTTAGTTTCTAAACTCCACCATGTAGGTTATCACTGGCTTTGGGTACGTTATTTAAATATCATAAACATCACTTTCTACATAAGTCACAAAATTGACATTAAGTTTTTGCCTTAACACAAAACTTAAATATTTTTAAATGTGTGGCAATTCATTCAATAAGATGACAATTAAGTAGCACTACAATAAATTGTAAAGTGTTTTCAATGTAAGCAATTTTTTATTATCGACTTTGGCATGCCATGATGTGCCAGCCACATATTAGGAGTATCCAAAAGATATCAAGTTCCTCACTGTCTGGTATTTTTCATTTCAGAGCTTTCATCTTATTTGAAAAGGTGGGAGAAGCATAGATATGTAAGTAGCTACGAAGACATGACCATAAAATGCACATGTACATATACACAAATTCATGTTGCAAGGTGGTACATCTGTATATGAGAAGATTTTAAGTGGGTTGTAACTATAGTTTAGTAGTTTGATCTCCAGCATTACAAAAATAAAATAAAATAACTTTGACTACAAAGTAAATTAAAACAATCTTTAAATGCTCAAATTAACTTATTAGATTATTCACATGAAAAGTACATTGGTATAAATCTTTTTTATATAAGGTGAAGCTATATTTTAACAAAGAACTAAAACCTCAGCCTGTATCTCTTCCTACAGCCTTTGGACAGCACTGGAAGTCTCAATGGGTTTGACAAACCCTCTCAGGACTAACCCGCTTCTTTACTCACTCTGGTGGGTTATATTAGGTGTCAGTGCCACAGAATTAAGAATCACCTGTGAAGGATTATCTAGATTAGGTTAACCTGTGTGCATGCCAGTGAGGGATTAGCTTTTGATTAGGTTAATTGAGGTAAGACGACCTACCATAACTGTGGGCCACACCATTTAATGAGCCAGAGTCCTGAGACTACATAAAACATAGAACTAGCTGGCTACTAGCTTTCCTCGCTCTCTGATTCCTCACTGTGGACTGAATGTGACCAGCTGTTCCAAGCTCCTGTTCCTATGCCTTCCCTTCCATGACAACTGTGATATGAAACTATAAACCAAAGTAAGCCCTTCCTCCCTTAACCTGGTTCTTGTTAGGTATTTTGCCCCAGCAATGAGAAGATCACTAAAACACCCACAAGAAGAAAGCTGTCCCAGGATACTGCCAACAGTTCGAAGGGTCACTGTGATTACCATGTGGCCAGTCAGTAATCACTCCCCATGGCTAGGGCATGATATATTCTAATGGCAGGAAGCCATTGTAGTTCTAGTATCATGTCTGGACTGGACATGGAGCCATCTGAATACAACCCCATGAGTGAGGATGCACAGAGGGGAGGTTTACTGACAATAATTTAGGACACTGTCATAGGGAAGAATCAGTTTAGAGAAGAAAAACCAAGGAGAAGGAAGAAAGGAGGCAGCCCCACTTCTGATATTTGTCCATAGTCATGACAAACAGGCCACCCCAGAAGTGTCTTGTCAACTTGGACAAAAGGAAAATAAATGTCAGAGAACTCAAAAGGATGATGCGATGGCTCTAAATCTCCATTAAAGTCTTACTCCAGAGTACATTGTGCTAACCCATATGTACCAAATAAGAGTGACCATGGATGAAGCAGACAGTGATGTGGCAGTTCCTGGGAAACATGAACGAACATCTCTCAACCCAGGCAGGGCACTGAGGACAGACTGAAGAAACAACCTCACCCTCAAGTCTAGTTTAGCCAGTGAGTTAACTGGGATTACTTACAAAATGTCTGATGGTTTCAATCAGATGTCCCCCCCTGAACTCATTTGTCCATGTTTGGCCCCCAGCTGGTGGCAGTTTGGAGGTGGATCCCTGCTGGAATAACTGTGCTGTTGGGGGCAGGTTTAGGGGTGTTATAGCCAGCTCCCCCTTGCTAGAGTTCAGCTCACTCGTCTGCTGTGGCAGAGATGATGTCCAGCCTCTGATCATGCCATGCTTTCCCCTGCCATGGTGAAGCTTCCCCTGGAGACCTTAAGCCAATAATAATAATAATAATAATAATAATAATAATAATAATTCCTCCTATCAGGTGTTTTTTTAGGTGCTTTGTCCTTGCAATGAAAAGGTAACTATGACTCATGGGTAAAGGGTTACTTCGAGAAACATGGATGATTCAGAGGCTGCTCTCAAAAGGCCCACCCTTGCATAGGTGATAGTTCATAGGAACTGCTTCTCTGGACAAATGCCTCTACCCAGCAGAACCTCTTCTCCACAGAAATTATTTATGGCTTTTAAAACCTTGGTGAGGGGGCTTTCAGATCTTGTTAAGATTTAGGGACTTCCTGAGCCTTACAAGGTTTCTTAATTCCTGGGCCTTGTGAACTCCCTCTAGGAGGGAATGTTTCAGCTTCCAAAAAAAGAGCTAAACAACAAAGGAAGTGAAAAAAAATCTCAAAATCACTACTTTCCACCTAGTTTTGGGAGTGAGTGGGAAAATGGAGATAGAAAAGAGAAAGAATTAGATCTTAGTTAAATTTGAAAATCTTGAATCTTATAGTGTGTGTTTTGTGTTTTTACTACTTGGGTAGTAGTCAGTAGACTGCTACCCAAGGATGACATTCTAGAGTAGCTTAATGCTTGCCTTCGACAAAATATGTGAGCTAACTTTAATTCACACTAGAAATGAAAAAGCATTTCTGCATTTTTTTATACAGGAAACACAATTAAGTAGCAATTAACTGGTAATACATTATTTTTCTTAATTGAACTCTAAATGACTGAATTTCTTTGAGATATTTACTTTATAATACCATTTAATATTGAGATAGCAATACCATCATCTTAATGTGATGCTGCAATGAGCTGACCACATCCATGACCTAAAATAGTTACTGGAGACCGTCATCGGCAAAGCAACCTCCATGAAATTAATGCTTATTTATGAGAAATTGACCTCATTACAAGTTTCAAAGAAATTTAAAAATAGGAAAAAAAAAAAGAAAGAAAGAAGAAACATTCCTAAGCCCCCAAATCCCAACCTCAGGCCAACTTTTCACAATGTATAAGAAAGACATGATGTTATCTTCACCCATTTTTGTTTTTATCAAAACATGCCCAGTTGGGAGATAAATGCTAGACACCATATGTTTGAGCCCTACCTCTGCATGATAGTGAGACCCTGTTTTGAAAGCAGACAGAAAGACAGACAAACATGCAGACCAAATACCTTGAAGCTAGGTATGTTACAAAGGAAAGAGGATTATTTATCTCACAGCTATAGATTGAAAGTTCGAGATCAGGAGGCCCCATCTGTTCAAGTGCAGTTCTGCTTTGTCAAACACATGGGTGACATCACACAGCAGGAGCACGTGTGTGTGTGTGTGTGTGTGTGTGTGTGTGTGAGAGAGAGAGAGAGAGAGAGAGAGAGAGAGAGAGAGAGAAGGGGGAGAGAGAGGTGAGGGGGAGAGAGAGAACAGGTAAGAAGAGAAAGAAAGCAGAGGACAGCTAGCAGGGAGGAGCTAGGCTTGCTCATTTACAACTCTGCTTCTTTCTAGAAGGAGCAATCATTCCTCTGAAACCCAACCTACTTTACAAAATCAGCATTAACCCCTTCCAGGGTGGTGCCTCCATGGCCTACTCACCTTCCTCTTCTTAAAGAGCCTCCAACTCTTTCTACTGTAATATTGGTAACCAAGCTCCTAGCCCATCAACCTTCGGGGGACAAACCATAGCACATGGCTACTACCCAGTTATCAGTGAGGCAGGTGACATGGTCTGCACACTTAGCACTGTGACCAAAAGACTTTTAACTGCTCAAACCTGGCTTGAGGTGAAACCTGTTCGTGAGTGATAGAAGGGAAAAAGAAATGCTTAAACCCTGATGTCTTCAGTTTTCTTTGCCTTCATTCACTCAATTAGTAAAGCTAAGGCTATAATGTTTAACATGTGATGAAGAAAGATTAGAGTTCCTTAGAAATAATCATTCTAATAAAGACACAAAATTAAATCTCAATCCCAGATCTTAAATCCCTTCTACCTTGATTAATAATGGAATAGCAATAGACATTTGTATTATTTGGAGAACTAAGTTAAGATGGCCTGAAATTGATCTGTTCTTAATTGGTCCAGAATGCTACCGTCTTTCTGTAATTCTGCTCTTTCCCTAAGAAACAGTGGGAAGACGACTGGATTCAAAATTAGATAGCCAGCTTGCAGCTCTACTTCTCTTCAACAAGTTACTTAATCTCCCTGATTCAGTTTCTTCATTTGTAAAACAGGAATATTGATGCTTTTCAAGCTAACCTGAATTACATTATGAAAGTATATAGTACATCAGTCTCCTGGTAACTTATTCATTCCATCTGAAATAAAATCATTCAGGTTTATCAATCATGATGAAAATCTAGTCAGAATAGTTTGGAGGGAAGAGAGGGAGTTTCTGACACTCCTTGCTTTATTTGCTCCTGTGCAAACCTCCACATTAGCACTGGATTATTTTAAATGAGTCTCACCCACTAAATTCCTGAAAGTAGGAAGCTTATCATACAAGCTTTGTTTCCATTGTTGACCAGATGATGAAAAACCAAACCAAATGCAGTCATTCTTGCTTGCTAACAAGCTGTAAAAATTCAGGGATTTGTATACTCCCTAGTTCTGAAAACACAGGTCAGGACTTCTGAGATCACTTCCCCGTATGCCATCTCACTGTAAAAATCCCTGGCCTTCCTGGGCAGCTCCTTGTCCTCACTCCTAAACAAAATCACTCTTCCATCTTAGGTCTAATGCCGTACACAACTATCTCTGTGTTGTTTTGAATTAGATGTCCTCCATAAAATCATGAGTTCTGAATGCTTGATCTCCAGCTGGTGGCAATTGGGAATTGAAGCCTTGTTGGAGGAGCTGTGTTGTTGGGGCCAGGCTTATGGGGTTATAGCCAGTTTCCCTTACCAGTGTTTGGCACACTCTCCTGCTGCTGTTTTGCAGTGCTGTGGTGGAGGTGATGTCCACCCTCTGCTCATGCCATCGTTTTCCCTGCCATCATGGAGCTTTCCCTCAAGTCTGTGAGCCAAAATAAACCCTTTCCTCCACAAGCTGCTATTGGTCAGGTTCTTTGTGCAGCAGTGAGAAGCGGACTGCAATAGTCTCCTTGGGCTTCTTTTCCTCTCGGTCTTTGCATCCATCATTTCTTCTTAATGTTTCTCTGTGTGGAAAGCTATTTGTACCATTTTCTTCTTCTTGCTCAGATACAGACCATTTGTCTCATAGAAGGGATTCAGAGATAGAATTAGTATTTATATCAGACTAATGAAACTCACTAGTTATTGAGAATGTCAGGCTCTTTTGAAAGCAGTGAAACAGAATAGTGAAAATAACCATGAGGTAAGGCAGGGGCCACCTAGGAATTGTCCAAACACTGCACCAAGTTAGTGCATTCCATGGAGAGCTAATGTAACCTCTGTGCATCATTTCTCAGTAGAATGAGTGGGGAAGACAAAGTGATTTAACAGCCCCCTTCCATGTTGGTTATTCAGAATGAAAGGTCGATTTTATATCACCATAAAACAAAATTGTACATTTATTGAAAATAGAGCTAAAGTCAAGAAAACTGATCCCATGGCCATTCAAATTGTGTTTTGAGGGCTGGAGAGATGGCTCAGCAGTTAAGGACTTGCTTGCAAGTGCCTCTGACCCGGGTTTGATTCCCAGTGCCCACATAAAGCCAGATGCACAAAGTACTGCATGCATCTGAAATTTGTTTGCAGTGACTGGAGGCCCTGGTACACCTATTCTCTCTGTTTCTCTTCTCTCTACCTTACAGATAAATAAATAAATAAAAATATTTTTTTTAAAATATGTTTTAAGTTTTATTTACTGGTTATCAAATAAACTCAAATGTGCTGTTTTTGTGTCAGGGGGATCTTCTCTTGTGGTACCCAAGATGCTACTGGGCATGGAATCACTCAGTAAAGGTTTTGGGTTTTTGTTTAATAAATAAAATAAATGTTTAGTAAATTAAAAAGGACCTATGATCCCAGAACTTTGAAAGCTAAAGTAGGAGGAATACAAGTTTAAGGTCAGCTTTGGCAACATAGTGAGACTCTGTCTCAACAACCCTTGGGCAAGGGGTATACCTTTAGCACTGGGGGAAAGACCTTTTGGTTCTTCTAGAATTGAAAGTAAAGAAAATCAATCATGTGTTTGTCTCCAAAGCAGATTTTCACTATCTTAGAACAACAACAACAAAAAAAAATACATGATAAGAGGGTTAATGGTCTGGTTCTGTGGACCTGTGAGCACCATGATTTGTGGGGAGATGGTTAATGAAACTTGGACTAGCTGGGGCTTAGAACAGTCAGGCTTTTATCATGCTAGAACCATCATCTTTCTGTCGTCATACCAGCACCACATACAATGGACCCGGATGTCATCTTCCCATGCCAAGCCAACTACTAAAGAAAAATGTTGTCACCTAATAAATGGGAATTTATTTCACTTGATGGTGTAAAGTCTTAGATTATACTTTCAATGAACAAACTACTGTGCATAAGATACTGTATGCAATACTGGAAGGACATGTATCTATGCAAAAGAAGTTCATACACATACTCACAAAACCATAATAAGCAGTGGGATGTGGTAAGTAAGTACTTTAGAAGAGACATGGATTAATATCAGAGAGGGTAGTTATTTTAATGGAGATATAAAACAAGGACTTCATGGAGCAAGAAGTATATAAAATGGGTTTGAAGGCTGAGTTAGTTTTATCCTGTAAAAACAAGAAAAGACAAAGACAAACCATGGCTCGAAATCACACCATAGGTATGAACAAAATTAGCACAGCTATCTAACACTTACAGGCTGCTCACCAAGTCCTAAGAATATTACATGGATGCTCAAACACTCAGAATGCTAAAGGGTTGGCTCTCAGGTATTCCTGAGAACCAAGGCCAAGAAAAGAACAGTATATTACTACATTCTCCATTAAAAGTTGTGGCAGTTTGCTCAAGATTTCTGAAGGATGAGGCAGGAGAAGAAGAAATATATGTAATGTTCATTGTGGTTAGACAATGAACAAACTAGAATGCTGGGTAGATTTTGGGCTGAATCAAACTTAGGATGAACTTGAACTAAATATGAAATAAAAAGTAAGGTCTGGGCTGGAGAGATGGCTCAGAAGTTAAGGCAATTGTCTGCAAAGCCTAATGACTCGGGTTCAATTCCCCAATACCCACATAAAGTCAGATACACAAAATGGTGCATGCATCTGGAGTTCATTTGCAGTGGCTAGAGGCTCTGGCATGCCAATTGTTTCTCTCTTTCCCCTCCCTCCCTCCCTCCCTCCCTCTCTCTCATTTCTCTTCTTTCTCTATGTGCAAATAAATAAATTAATTAAATATCTTATGTGTATTAAAACAAAGTAAAATGGAATAAAGGTATTCTTTATAGACTGCTTTTCTCTCTTATTAATATTTAAAATTAGCATACCAAGTATAGGGTTTCATTATGGCATTTTCATACATAGGTGTGTTTTACCTTGTTCTCATCCATCCACCTCCTCAGCTATTCTTCCCCATGCCCCATGACCCCATTTATTATTTCAAGTGACCCCCAATCAGCACTCCACAAGAATAAAATGCCAGGCAAATGTAGAAAAAAAATATGAGTCTCCTTTGCAACACGACGCTCTGCTTATGGAGGCGAGAGAACTAAGAATGACAGATAAGTAACGTTGTTCAAAGATTTTCTTCAATTTAGTACTAAAGAATAAGTGAATATGCAGGCCTGTGGCTGTGTAATTCTCACCACTTTCTCCACTACTATTAGGAACTGACATGATGCTAAAATCTTCAAATCTCCTGACACTCATACAGTTTATTCGCTGCTCAAAAAACAATTAAATTGTGTTCTCTTCTGCGCTTTGATCGTGGTAATGTGATTCTGTTTCTCCACAGAGTTGATTGGTAGCCAGATGTCCACAAGGCAGTTAGCATGGTAAACCCTTTAAATGGATGGACATGCATTAACACCCCCCAAAGACTTGCAAATAAAAGATTCACCAGAGCCTCAAAGTGTATTCTGCTTTCACAGAGATCAGTAAAGTGGTTTAGATCCTTTTCTGTGTTTAATCAGCTGTTTGGGAATTAACATCCACAAAGCCACATTGATATTAAAATGTGTTTGATCTAGCCAAATCTTCTTTCCAAAATGTAAGGCTCCTGTTCCATCTTCACCTGCTCCATTAGCAGGTTTGTACTATTGGTATTTATATTGACTCTATCGATTTATATCTGTTTTGTTACTCTAGCAGCTATGCAGAAATATGACACATTGCTAAAAATGTATATTCCCAAATCTATTTCAGGTGTTTGTGAATTAAGTGATCAACATTTTAAACCTCTTTCTTAAGCAGTGCCAGTTAATGTGACTTTGTAATGTTAATAATAGCTATACTCTATTGAGTATTCATTATTTGTTTGCATTTTTATTTGATAAAATAAAAAAAAGATTTGAGGTAGCTCCTCCAACTGTTCTGTCATAAGGATTTTGGACCCCAAAACCTTCAATACGATATACTATTTAGTGGAATGACCAAACATGCGTTTTTTGCAACCCACAGTTCTCCAGTGTTGGAATCTTACAATAAAAGGAATATCCTCCCACAAGGGGGAAAGGCATTAGGACCTTCCCTTTAAAACAGAAGTCATTTAGCCTTTTGCAGCTGCAAGAGAGGATTGTCAAAGACAATCAGTGCTGTTCCTACAGATAAATCTTCACCAACTAGAAACACATTTTAAAACCTTTCAGATATTTAAGCCAGATTCTTTTCCTACTTCTCAGGGATTTTCATTTCCATTTTAAATGTTATATATTTTATGTATCAGCCTGGCGGATAGTTGAACATTTCAGCCTGCCTGCCTCAAAATACTAATGCTCATTTTAATAATCCAACATGTAGTTCTGCCTTTATATATAGTTGGTGTTTGTGACAGCCTCTTCCAATAGCCATCACTGGACACATACTTCATTTATATAATTATTTGAAGTTATTTCTGTTTGAAATGACCCAAATTATAAGAGTTTCCATTTAAAATATAACTTTCGTTGCCACAGGGAATTTCAAAAAGATATTCGTGACGATTGGAACATGTACCTGAAATGAGTTTACTGAAACCACAAATTGAGTATGTCACATATTGTTAAGCAAAATGTTTTACTCAATAAGAAGGCAAATTCTTGTTTTTCATAATTTCACCATAATTTTATTTTGTATTTACAGTTTTCAATTTTTAATGAAAGGGTCTTGCTGAGGGCTGAGGGGATTAGGGGAGATAGATGGGGTTTGGAAGAGATCAAAGGTCTGACAGAGACAGAATGACAAAGTTAACAGGATGTGAAAGTCTTCCAGAAGAAATTCTTGCAGCCAGCTTTGCGTTCTCGGGGGGCCATAGCGGGGTCTGAGTTGGCAGACCTCTGCAGCTCCAGCCGCATCTCATCCTGCTCAGCAGCCTGGGGCAGGTCTGCGGGTTCCAGGGCATCATTCTCCATCTGGCTGGGCTCAGACAGCAGCTCTGCTAAGAAGTACTTAGCCAGCTCCTGTGCAGGGCAGTGAGAGACAAGAGGAAGAGTAAGACGAAACAAAAAAGGAAAGGAAAGAAATGAAAATACGTAGTTACAAACCAGTTTATTCAGAACCAACTTTTCACAGTTATGTATTTTCATGACTCAAAATTAAGAATAAAAGATAACACAGGTGGTTTGTATATTCACCAAATTACACAAAAAGATTTCAAAAAGCCCAAATCTTTCTGCAGTTGTTCTGCACATACAGACTGGAAAAGCAGATGATAAAAAGCAATTGCGCAAAGGTTAAAAAAAAAGTGCCCCAATGCACTTACCTGGCTTTCCCTATCATGAGCTACAAGGTGGGATTGTTCCTTCGGATTTTTGCAAAATAAAGGCAAGCCTATCAGCTGCTCTGCAGAGTCCCTGGACCCTTGAATGGCTTAGACCATTTTCAGCACCTGGGTCAGCAACTCCCCTCTGCAGCACCAGGGACCGACTCCTTGGCCCCTGCGTGCTCATTTCCCCAGGTTCTGAATTTAAATGTCAAGGAAGAACCTACCTGAACCACGACACACTGCGCTAATGGGGAGGGGGACACCTAGTGAGAGGGGAATCTAGACTCTGAAAGTTTCCCTGGGAGCTGGGGAGCTTGGGAAGTCTGTAAAGCATGATGGAAAATCTTCGGAAAAATCTAGCAGAAGGGGCTGGGCAAGGGGACAAAGTCCGGGGAGTCTCCGTACCTGCTTTCCCGCGGCGGCAGCCAGGGACTTCTGCAGGAACTGGCGGAGCCTGGGGTCCGAGGGCGCCCCGGAGACGCCGCCCAGGGCCAGGACGAGGGAGAGCGCGGCCAGCGCGCACTGGAGGCGGCAGGACAGCATCTCCGCGGCGGCTCAGGGTCAAGGCGCGGATCTGTAGGCAGCAGGACAGCTCTGAGCCTCGCGTCTCAGACAGCCTACAGCGGCTTGCTTGCTCTCCACCGTCTCCCCTTTTTAAACTCTCTCTCTGACGTCAGCCTAGGAGGCGCCCCCAGATCTCACCAGGGCTTTTACGCACCATTAGCCTCACAGAATCAATCACAGAAGTGAGGGGAGGCGATATAATCTAAAGTGGCTTATTAAAAAAAAAAAGCCTGAACCTGCACAGGCACACACACTTCCACATGCCGCACACACACATGTCATAATTTCATTCACACATGTACACACTCAATTACACAGAGCTGCTCAAACACTCAACCCCAAATGCACTATCACACACACTACATACATGCTGTTGTAACCAGACCACTGGACTGATTTATCATCATAGTTAACCATTTTTTGAAGGCCTTCGAGATTCACAATCAGTCCTCTACGGACAGATTTTAAGGTGAAATGTGAATATTAAAAAGACTGAACTATCTCCTCTTTTTCCATCTGTAAATCATATTAAGGGAGAAAAGATGCAATAGACTCTCAACCTCACCTTTCTCTATAATGGGGGAGAAAAGATGGTTGACAAAGGCTCTCTTTTCCTCTTCTAGCATCTGAGAGACGTCTAGTATACCTACCTTTGTGCCATAAGCAAAAGAAAAACATCAGACACACCGATAGACATACACCACACCAGAGAGACTGACTGGACTTTGATAGCTAGAAACTTGGAGCTGGAAAGCAGTCTCAGAAATTATCTAAGTAGACACAGGATTTGAATAAAAAAAAAACTTAGAAACTGCTAGTTAATGTCCCTGGCTCATCTATTACACAGTTGGAGCCAAGACCAGACTTCTACATGCTAAAGCCAGAGTTCTTTCTGGATGTTCTCACAGATTCCTGGCCAGCAAGAACAGTTCTAGGTCAGGACCTCCAAGGATGGACAAAGAAAAGTCCAGAACCCCCCTGGTTATGTGTGGCCATTGTTGTGTGTCTGGGGGGGGGAAGCTGAACAGATTGTCAAACCCATTTCTCCCCACCCATCACAGATAAATTTAAGATGAGCTACCTAGAAGTCTAGTTGTCAAGTTGCATTTGCTGTCTAAATGGAAATTCTATTGCATGTTTCTAAGTAGACTGTCTTCTAATCAAGAAAGGCCAGTCAAGTCCCTGGCATAGACCAGGAGATTTCTGTAGGTTCTATAAGGGCCAATATTTTATAAACATCAAAGAAGCCAATAGAGAGAATTCATATGGAGGAATATTACAGCTTACAAGGCTTAGCAATTCCAATCAAGCTAAGCACAAAGTAAGACATAAAAAAGTCGCTCACGGGCTGAAGAGATGGCTTAGTGGTTAAGGCATTTGCCTGAAATGCAGAAGGACCTGAGTTCGATTCCCCAGTGCCCATGTAAAGCCAGACGCACAAGAGGGCTGGAGGCCCTGGCGTGCCCATTCTCTGTCTGACTCTTTCTCTCTCTCTCTCTCTCTCTCTCTCTCTCTCTCTCTCTCTCTCTCTCTCTCATAAATAAAATATTTTTTAAAAAGGTACTCACCAGTCACAATGAATACCAACAATCCCACTCAGTGGAATGGGTTGGGGGAGAAGAAACATAAGAGTATAGATCGATGGTAATATGACCAATATTCAACATGTTAATATGGTAAAGTTCACAACTAGTTAAGAAAATAAGTCACTCTCAGCCTTTGGAAATACAAGCCCTATTCTTTGCATATCCTAAAACCCTCCCAGATTCTCAACTGGGGATTCAGAGTCTATATCAGGTCTATTGCGCTGAGGTCTCCAAATGACCTTCTGTCTCCTTGACCAGGGACCCTAAGGAAGAGAAAAGGAGAGCCAATCAAAAGGCAAACAGCATCCAGCCCTCTTGCTCTGTGCTCTGAAGTCCCCCTTGCTCCCTTCCCAGACTCCTCTCCTTCAATGTTCCTGAAATTCCCCTCTATAGTTTATCCTCATTCTTTTTCCCCTAACCATTTTCTCAATTTCTCTCTGAGCATTATTTCTCATTCAGTCCTTCTGTTATTTCTTTATACTTCTCGTTTCTGTTTTTCTTCTCATGCTTCTGGTATTTTCTGATTTCAGTGTGGCTTGATATGACTTTTTCCTTCCATTCTCTATCCATTTCTCTTTCCCTTCTTACTTTGTTTGGCCAAGATCTATTTCAAACTCTGCCTTCAGGCATCTCTCCCCTCGTCTCACCTTCCCTTTCTTGTCTCTTCAGCTGCTCTGTGCTGAAAATCCTCCTGACCCAGAGCTGTTTGAGCACCTACTTGGGAATAGCTGCTGCTTTCAGACTCCAGCTGAAGTGCTGAGGTTGTGGATGAGGTGACTCGGGAGGGAGTTTGGTTTGCTTTTCTCATCCTTGGGTTGTTATGAATCTAAGATCTACTTAAAAGGGAAGTGTTGGGGAGAGGCCCCTGCCCGTCAAACACTTGCTCTACAAGCATGAGGACCTGAGTTTGGATCCCCAGTGCTCATGTAAACTGCCAGGCATGGTGAGCCTACTATCCCAGTGCTGGGGAGGCAGAGCCAAGAAGATTCCCAGGGGCTGGCTGGCTTGTCTAGCCAAATTGGTGACTCTAGATTCAGTAATAGACTTTGTCTCAAAATGAGGTGGAAAGTAACAGGAGGATCTGATGTCTACCTCTGGCCTGTATATCCACACATACACCTACACATTCACACACATGTGCACCACATGCATACAACTCACCCCCTCCCACATATATGAGAGATAAAGAAGAGAAGAGAAGAAGAGGGGAGGGGAGGAATGAAAAGGGAAGGGAGGGAAATGAATGAAGGGAGAGGGGAGGAGAGGAGAGCCTGGACATGTTTCCCCTAACCCCTCCATGGGCATTTTTTATACAAAGTATGACTTGGCATTAAAGCACTAAAACTCTCTGGCCTTTGCCCTCTGCAGTTAATCCCAGGGCTTCTGTCCCAAATTTCAAAGACTGATAGAGGAAGATGGTTTGGGTTGGATGAAAGCCCTGTGTTCCAGATTGATCACCAGGAGTCATCTGCCCCTTTTATTAGGCAGTCTTTCTTGATCACAGAACACTTTCTCCTCTAGCTACTCACATTACAGGAGAAAAGTCTGAGATCCTGACAGCATGAGTGCCTTGTATCAGGGCTTGCAAGCAAGAAGTAGCCTAGTCAGAAGAGAAGGCTTCCACATCTGACTCACAGATGCCTGAGCAGCCTGCAGCCAGGAAAGAATCACCTCAAAGGGCCAGGCTTCATTCAATCCTTCTAGCAAGGACATGATAAGGATGGAACATAGATGTTCCATATTAATCAGTAGGGAAGGGGATACATACCTGTACAGAGAAGGAGACCTGGGTTTTGGCTTGGTTCTGCCAGTAGTGGGACTTCCTCACTGGACCTTGGTGTCCTCATTTGCAAAAATAGAAGATCAGCAGGTCTTCTCTGTGGTCCCTTCTAGCCCTGCACACCAAAAATTTAGTTTTTTTTTTGAAATCACCCACTAAATGATAATAGACCCTGGTGTTAATGGCATTTTCTCAAAGTGAAGTCTTTATATTGGAAAAGAACTTGATTTTTTTGTACTGGGGAGAAGACCGGAAGCAGGGAACATTTCACAGGCTTGATAGAAAAGTCAAGTCTTATTTCTGCACGTGACCTGCCCTCCCCAGTAAGAGTGTCAGCTTCTCCATCTGCAAAGTTGATTCACTCAGTCTTTCCACAAGTAGGTATGGTAAGGCTGTACTATTTGAGAGGTCCTTGGCATGCCAGTGAATGGGATAGACTGGAGATGACAAGGACCTGTGGGGTCTGAAGTCATTTAGACATTCTCTAAAATGTCAAGTTTCACAAATTCCTGAGAATGGAAGAAGTGAATTTATGCTAATCACTTTTCCTAGACACTTTGTAAATATAAAATCCTTTGATCTACCAGAAAGAATGAAATGGGGAATAAGGTCAGCAGAGAAAGAAACCTAAGTCAGAGAGTTATAGGCTAGGTATATGAGGTCTTTGTTTGACATGCTCAGGTTTTTCCTACTTACTATGGCCTCACTTAAAAGATGAGAACCAGGTCAGACAATATCAGTGAAAGTGCCTGGTAATCTACAAAGCACCATCAAGGGCAGGTTTCACTGATGATGGAGACAGCCATTTCCAACCCAAGAAAGGATACCAGTGAGCCAGCCAAACATATTTGGAAGGGGTGGTGAGCTGGTGCTGTGACCCAGCTTTCCTCATCCTGGACACATGGAGGGGGAGTGACCTGGACCCCAGGAAGGCATCTCACAGAAAGACAGTATATGAGTCCTGAAATCCCTCTATTAGGAAATTACCTTTTCTCTTGGATACACAACATATTATAAATTTGGAAGCTATCACCACTTTTGTATGGATTAACTTGAATTGCCATTTAGATTTAAGATTATCTAAGAAAAGGTTTGACTAAGGTAGGAGATCAACTTGCAGTTTGCAACTCGAATCACAGAGGGCAGACTTGGCAGGATAGGATAATGGAGATGGGGCAGACTATGTGGGCATAAAGCCTTGTCTTCCCCAAGATCAAGGATGCTCGAGTAATGGTCCCATGGAGACCTTTTCTACTAGGATCTTACTACAGTGAAGTGCAAGAATGAGAACTTGGAATCCTTCAAGGGCTTCTGCTCAGCCAGAAGAGTCCCAGCTCACACCTATGAACTTCTGATGGCAGAGGAGCCAGACTTTGCTCCAAACTTCTGTAGAGCCTCAGTCATAACAATTGCATGAAATAAAAAGTGAAGAATCTACAAGCTTAACTTCTTTCATGGGGAGGAATATGAAGTTTCATTTCTGGTGCTGTTCTCTGGTCTAGTCTTGATCTTCTCAACTCCCAACTCAAGAGATTCTAATATATATATATATATATATATATATATATATATATATATATATATATATATATATATATATATATATTTGAAAATAAAGAAAGAGAGAGAGAAAATGGACATGTCAGGGCCTATAGCTACTGCAAACAAACTCCAGACACATGTGCCACTTCCTTCATCTGGCTTTACATGGGTACTGGGGAACTGAAACTAAGACATTAAGTCATTAGGCTTTGCAGACAGGCACCTTAATCACTGCCAGCTGAAAAGTTTTAAATGAGGGGCTGGAGAGATGGATCAGTGGTTAAGGCACTTGCCTCCAGTGCCCAAGGCCCCCGGTTCAATTCCCCAGTACCCACATATGCCAGACCCACAAGGTGGTGGCCCTGGTGCACTCTCTCTCTCTCTCTCTCTCTCTCTCTCTCTCTCTCTCTCTATCTATCTATCTATCTATCTATCTCTGAAAAAAAGTTTTAAATGAGTCCCTAGCACCCACCAATTCAAAAACAAACCCACCAGCCTGGCAGGCATCTTCTTTCTGGAGGCTGAGCTTTCTCGGTCATGCTCACTTGGGCCACTCCTCATTTGTCAGCCCTCCTGGGTCCCCAAGAACTTTCTTCCACATCCTGTTCTCTCTCACATCCATTTGCATAAGTTGTTCCCTCTTCCTGGAATCTCCTCAACACACCTCTGACAGTTCAGTCCATACAGCCCATTCTAATATAGCCCCACAGACCTCTTGTTTAAACTCGAGGCCCTCTCCTGTACACAAAAGTGGACTTTTTGCATCTCTTGTAAAAGACTCTCACAAATCTCTGTATGTGTTTCTGTGTGTTGAGTCTGTATTTCTCACCCATGAGCATAAACTAGAGGCCAAAATATGTCTCCACCATCTGCATCCTCAGAGAGCATCAACCATGGTAGACACAGGCTAGGCCAGGCATAATAACTAACCCTGTAATCCCAGCACTCTGGAGGCAGAGGCAGGAGGATTGTGAGAGCAAAGCCAGCTTAGACCTCATCGCAAATTTAAGGCCAGATTGGGGAGAAAATGATAGGCACAAGGTAGTTGTTTGAAAAGATAATCAAGTTGGAGGCAAACTTCTTTCACCTCACAGGTGAGGTCTTGGAATTCTGAAATAGAACAAGCATCACGAACTCCAAGTTACTAAGGATGCTTCCACATAGACCCCTGGGTGACAGATGCCTTCAGGATCACATATTTATTGATCTTTCAGTCATCTCTGAGCTCCAGAAAGAAGACAAAAACCATAAATTCTGCTCTGTGTGATTTCTTCTGTAAGTTAAGGATTAGCTGCCATTGTCACACAGTTCTGGGAGTCATTAGCAGTCTTACCCAGCCGTGGGCTCTATGAACTACATACATAGGCCAGCTCTATGAGAGGAAAGTCATGCCTCATCAAAGCCTATGTCTGGGAAGGTCATAGACGCTAGGAGGGAAGCTACTAGTGATGTTTTAAAAAATAGTTATGTTGTACCCATCATATGACGCTCTAAATATTTGTGTTTATGTACATAGATTAGTGATGCTCACACCTTTGCTTAGAGAATGAAGCTTCTCTTGGCAATTGGCAGTGACTACTGGGAGAATGAAACTTTGTTAAAGTGCCGAGAATAAGTGACTGTGGAGTGCTCAGTCCTAAATAAGACATCAACATCATGTCTGCAGAAGCTCAAGTAACACTGGAAAAGTGGGCTCAGGTGGAGGATGTAATAGAGAGGGCAAGGAGGAGTGTTTGGGAACGCTGTCTTCCAGGCTTGACCTGGTGAGCATCTCAGCATTCCGTCAAGGGTGGTGGAGGAGGAACACAACCAAACAGGACAAACAACAAACACCTCAAAGTAGAAGACGGACTACTGGAAAGAAGAAGGGATTTGGGGAAGTGGGATGGAGAAGGGTGGCCAAGAGAAGGCAATGGGAAGGGGTGATCATCAAAATACATTACAGGGCTGGAGCGATGGCTCAGCGCTTCCCTGCAAAGCCTAATGACCCAGCTTCGATTCCCCAGTGCCCACAAAAAGCCAGATGCACAAAGTGACACGTGCATCTTGAGTTTGTTTGCAGTGGCTGTAGGCCCCGGTCCACTCATTCTCTCTGTATCTGTCTCTCTGTCTCACTTCTCTCTCTCTGTTTTTCTCTCTCTCTCTCTGAATAAATAAATAAATATATAAAGAAACAAAATTGATTTAACAATGCATTATATACATATATGAAGATTGTTAATGAAAAGTTTAAAAAGTAATTAACTGATATTGTCATTCACTATGCTGATACCATCATTGGAAGTGTGTAAGACCTAGGGAAGCCACTGACGTGGCTTATGTTCTTACCAGACACAAGAACAACTAAGAGGACATTGTGCTCCTTGGTTGACCAGACAAGGGAATGGAGGCCTTGGCTCTGCAGCTCGTGTGTCACTCCAAACCATCCTCTTGGAGGGAATGGGAAGCAGGGAAGGATGTTCTGTGTCCAGTTCTCCCCCTGGCTTCCCTTCTCTCTCTGATTTCACTGGTCCCTTCAGAAGCATCTCTCTTGCTTCTCTCAGCTCAGGGCTTTCCACACCGTGCCACCTGGTGGATATCACTAAGTCTTGTGTCCTTCTTAAAACAGAAGCTAAAAGCTAGGGAGTTTTTAAGAGCCTTTTCAGTGCATTCAACAAAAGATGGAATCCCTTGGCCAGAACCTTCCATCACTGGCTCTGAGAAGTGGGGCTCAAGGCTCCTTGGAACAGGGTAGAACAGCTGCAGAGCTCCTCTTTGAAGTGATTGGGATCTCCACACTGTGACAGAAGGACAGAAGCCAAACAAAGCACCCACGACGTGAAAGCACTCTGCTGAATCAACTCCGGTTTTCCCACATTCAAACTTGAGTTTGGTTCTTAGCTCTGGCTCCTTCCCAGGACTACCCAAGAAACACCCTAAAGAGTGTTGGCTGGGCCCCAATGACTCTCTCTCTCTCTCTCTCTCTCTCTCTCTCTCTCTCTCTCTCTCTCTCTCTCTCTCT